>VZTJ01003086.1:180261-214997 GCA_013397795.1 Orthonyx spaldingii
CCGCTCCGCTCACTTCCGCGGGCAGAGGCGGCGGACGGGGCGGGGCGCCGCGGCGGAAGGGTGGGCGGAGGCCACACCCGCCCGCCCTCCCGCGCCCCCGCCGGCAGCCGCGCGGTGCCGGCCCTCTGCGCCCCCGGGTACGGCTGCGGGGGCAGGGGCAGTTCTGCAGGCTGCGGGAGCCCAGCCGCGGCTGAGAACAAACGTGTGTGAACGCCTAGCCCCTGCAGAGAGCCATGGAGCCGCCCGCCTGATGCCCACCTCGCCCTGCCCGGGCAGCAGCCGCACGGCGCCGCGAGAAGGCGGATCCGGGAGCGGCGTTGAGCGGCCGGCGCGGGGAGCGCCGGGCTGTGCTGAGGAGCCTGGCCCGTGCCCTCGGCCCCGCCGGGCCCGGCGCCAGCGCCGGCAGCCAAACCCGGCCCTCCCGGCGTGGGAAAACAACGCCGTCATTGCCGCTCGCCTCAGAGCGCTGCTCTGCTGCCCTCCCGTGAAAACCGGGGTCGCGCACGTGGAGTAGAATCAGAATCATCGAGGCTGGGAGAGACCTTTAAGATCATCCAGTCCAACTCTGCACCCAGCACTACCACTGAAACCCCTAAACCACTAAACCGTAACAGTGCCAAATCCAAACGCCTCTTGAACACTTCCAGACATGATGACTCCACCACCTCTCTTGGCAGCCTATTCCAATGCCGGATCACCCTAAAATCACTTTTTTTTTTTTTTTTTTGGTTGTTCTTGTTTTGTTGGTTTGGTTTTTTTTTTAATAATGGGAATCACCCCAGTGTCAGCTTAAGACCTTAAGTAACTCCTATTAAGAGTTACAATACAGCCAGGCTAGGCTGGTTAGTGCTGGTTGGCTTTGCATCACCACATTATCGTATTCTTGTAAATGTTAGCAGGGAAAAAAAATTGACTCAATACAAAACCTTAAAACACATCAGGTAACTACTTTTAAAGATAGGTTTTAGCTACAAATCATGGAACCACCAACCCTAATAACTAGTTGAATTCTGGGGGGAAAAATTGCTTCATCAACTCAATTATGCTCATCTAGACACCAGAGAAATATTATTTGAAACTACAGTTGCAATGCTGAGCTCTTCAGCTGGAGAAGTTTTTAAGTAAAAGTAACTTCCACTGAGATGATTAATTTTAATTTAAGGTATGATGTACACTACTGGTAGGAACAAAATGCCTTTCAACTTTCAAGGTCAAAATCTAATGAAGATGTGCTAATTGTAGGCTTTACATCCCATTTCAAAAGGAGCAGTGACAACATGGTTTGAAAAAAGCACTTGCATTGACATCTCATGATTAACAACCTGTCACCTTGACTTTGTTTTTCTTAAGCAGCAGAAGAAACTAAACTCAGTCTTTGTCAGTTCATAAGCAGCATTTAACAGAACTGAATTTTAACATTTCAAATAAATCTCACAGTCCATAATAGCATGCTTCTTGAAGCCAAAGAACATCCTTGCTTCCTTTGAAGCTCCTGAAGATAACTTTGAGTGCTAAGATAATATAGATTTGTCAATATATTTTGAGAGGTAAAGAAGAGTTACAAGTGCTTGCCTAAAGTAAAGACTCCAGATATTTGCATTCAGAAAATTAAGATGACAACAGGCAGGTTAGTAGTTTTAGATTATCTAATACATAGTTTCTGACCTGTTCCATATAGTTGCCATGAGTATTTCTATGGTTACTCCATGGAAAGTAGCAGTGACTGCAAGTAGCAGTGACTCTCCTCCAAGGCAGTGCTTCTGTTAACTTGTATTTAAAGCAAACTAGGAACTTTTCCAGGATACTCATGACATGCTCAGTTTTAATGCCACAATTTCAATACAAAACTGATGCACTCAACAGGAAAAACATTTAGTTACTTTGTTAAAACAGGTAGCTCTTGCTTTCAATATCATATGTTATCATTAAATATTAAAAACTGTGGTAAATATTTCATGAAGAAAAATCCAAAACCTGTAGGTCTTAATACTGTTTACATTCACAACATGTTTGGACCTCTCTACATCGTGAAAAATTTTGGGGAGAATATTGGGAGTTCCTGAACATTACTGAGCTTGTTCACAATTGAGACCTAAATATCTGTGACAAAGTCTGCATACTAAGAAACATTCTGTGTTCACATATCTCAAAAGAAGAAAAGTCAAAAGCAAGTCCTACTCTATGGTGACAACTAAAAAAGTTTCATCTTTGAGGCTTAATCTGTTTCACATTATGCACATCTGCCAATATTACAGCCTGTGATGCTGGGAAGCTCCTCTTCAGCATTATATGAGGACTATATCCATCCTTGAAAATTATATTACAGTTTCTGCTATATTCCACACCTGCAAACAGTGGCTGTTTAATAAACAATACTCAAAGTATTTAATTTCCAACTGCTGCTAAATATTGTTTCTTCAAAAATCCCATCATTAATGTGAGCTTGATACACAAGAGTATTAGGACAGCCTTAATAACTTCAGGAAGCCTCATTAAAGTGTGTGGCAAAGGCATTATTTGGCAAACCAAAGCACATTATTAAAATATGATTGCAGAGATAAGTCTGAAATTAAAAAAAAGCTTTGCTTACGGTAACCTGTTGTAGCCAGTTGTGCTCACAAATTACAATAATATTTGTTTTACTTCTTTTAATCTTGAAAGAAAACTTGCAATAAAATGCTCTTCTGAATTTCCAATGAGCAAACATGTCTAGCCCAAACAGAATAATTCCAGTGAAAATACATATACAAACCAGAAACATGTACACAAACAGTCCTTAAATGTCACAGTTACAATCTCTTTTTTTCAAAAACAGTACTTGAAAGGATATACAATACTGATAGGTTTTGGGGGGAAAAGACCGAACACTGATGGCTGTTAGCTCAGATTTTTCTCTTTCTAGTTCACAGTTCTGAAAACACTTCATAAAAGCAAGCAAACCTTCTGGAAACAGCTTTGCATTCAGGAGAGTGGAGTTTCATGAGTGTTCAATGGCAACTTAAGCAGCCCCCTGCCCCAGACTTTTTCCTTCTCTTGCTGTATTGCCAGGTTTCAGTGCCACACAGCACCACATTATTTTTCTGCATCAACAAAAAAGAGTTCCTGCCACCCAACCACCACCATCCCCCTGTCCCCTCCATGTCCTTTTCCCCACAGAATTGTGATGGTTTGCCTCCTGTCGATGGCCAAGTCAGACTCTGCCTTCTGTGAGTGGCTGTCAGCAGCAGGCAGCCACTAGATTATTTCAGACCCACAACCCCCAATGGACCCACACCTAAGTTCATGTGCAAACTGATTCCTGTCTGGAATAACCCAGCACATCAATGAATATGGACTTCGCTAATTAAATCAGAAGTGGTTGTTCTGGCACAGCCAAGAGGATGGAACAAGTATGGGGTGCATGAATAGGCACTGTTGCTTTCAGTACTTTCTCTGCTCTCTTAGGCTTTCAGGGCTAAAAACTAATGATTTGATAAAACGAATTGGTTGTCTAGGTTTTGTTTACTTGTTGGGTTTTTTAATAGGCAGCTGTAAAAAAGCATACGTAGCTTCTGCATGAATCTAGAAGCAAAACAAAAAGCTGTTTTTAGCTGCCTTTCTATTTCTTCAGAAGAATTAAAGGCCTCTGGAAAGCTTGGAAAAATTAAAAAATAATAAATACATTGCATTTCAGGAAGTACCATCAATCAGCTGGAAGCAAAGGAGGGAGATTTCAGTCCAATGGCATTAAACAGGTAGGCCTTAACCTGCAGCTCTATATGCAAGCTGAACTTCAAGTTTGGTTTAGTCTTTGGGATCTCAATCAATTCCACTTCATCTCAATGGCTCCCTCGTGGTACAGCACTACGGTAAAGTGTATTTTAAACATAACAAGGATACCTGTAACTGCATGGTTCACAGATTAGAGATTTATTACACAGAATTCTGTTGAAGTCACTTTTCAGACCAGAACAGCACTTGAAATACCTGTTGGTCTAAAGTGAGCTTCCAGATCCTTTTAAAGTATCCTTTTACAGTATCCTTCTGAAGATGCATTTGTTTAAAATCTGTCAATGTTGAGTAATGCTACTGAAATCTATTACAAATTTTGTTAATCTCATGAGAATTTATTTATACATTATAACAGGAGATGTTTTTGTGAGCCATAACACTGATAGTATTTTAATATGGACAAAGCTTTCTATAGCACTTTAGTTTGGGTCAGAAGGGGTTAATATATGATCCTTCTGTCAAAACAGACTTCTCCACTGCTTGCTTGCTTTGCTTTAGGTATAATTTAAACAGTCCTTGATATACTGAGCATAATTTAGCTTTCATGGAAGAAAAAAAATGGTTTTTGTTAAGACGGACTTTCATTTCATCTCATCTCATTTGTTGTCTTTCATCTGGAAGGCAAAAACTCACCAGTGCTTTTACAGCCCTCTACAGAGCACTTGTATGGCTGGAGTCAGGACAGGGGAGGGATGATACTGGAGGTTCTCATTTATATGCTTTAAATGGCACGTCATTTGTAAAGCTTGTGTTTCAAATTTCATCTCCACATCCTTTCCATCCATGCTATTCAACTGATAGCAGATAGAAACAATCACCTCATCTCCAGGTAGAATTCTCCAGAGGAAAACACAAGGCAATTCCACCTAAAGTTCAAATGTTTTTATGTGTGTGTGTGTACAAAATCAGTTCAAGTTTAAAAGAAGAAAAATCATAGTTTTCCCAAAGGAAATAAGTGCTCATTTGATTTTATAATTCTGAGCATGTTAAGATGTAAGAAACATAACTACATTTTCAAATTACCTTAGCTCAGCCCTGTCTTGACACTGTGCAATTATGCTAATTAAGGAACTTTGGTTTATGGCAGTCTTAAATTATATTTCACTGATTTTTAAAATACTTGAATTTAACCCTGTCATCCCATCCCTAAGCAGAATCCCTACCAATATTCTACATTCAGAGAAGGGGTGCAGCACCACAGCAGTCTAAGTTGACATCAAATCAGACTTCTGTGATTGCCCTTTCGCTGGTGCCAAGTTCTGCACTGGCCCTGACACACTTGGTAACCCAGCTCAGGAGGACTGATATAGCCAAGAAGAAAGCCTACTTCAAAAAACGCTCAACTGCTGATCTCCCAGAACTAGTGCAGGAAGGCAGTATAGAGCAGTGGCAGGACTAAAACCTTTAATCAGTTTGAACTGTTCTGAACATATACTGAAAGCATTCAAGAAAATCAGGTTTAATCTATCCTTCAGGGAAAGACTAAATTAATTCATTTTCTGACCATAGCACTCAACTGATCTCAAACCTGCATTTTATCTTCCATACTTCTGCTTCTCTAATACCTTCCATCTCATACACAGATTCAATTACTCACTTGCTATTTTCTTCCTTCAGCTGCACTATTTTGAAATAGTTAAAAATATTAATTGCACATTTTCCAGAAAGGTTTCCCTTCCCTTTATTTAGGACACACAGAGCTCTTCAGCTGTTTCTGTTTTACCCTCAGTGACTGCTTTCAAAGCTGACTACTCCAGTAAAAGTTTCACTACTAATGTGGAAGCTCTCAAAAGTGCCTCTATCCTATCTACTGGAGGCTCCACATTTCCAGAGACATTTTGTGAAGTAAAGATCTAGTTTCACGTTGCCTGTAAAAGACAGCCAAGAAACATGTGCTCTATAATTGGAATATGCTATGAAGCAAGTTACTATTGGAAGTCTTGGCTAAGGCAGGCAAAATGCCTTGTTAGGATGTCTATTACAGGACAAAGACTCCACTCCTCTGCGTTGCCAGCTGTAGCTACCGTCATGTTGTGGCCTGAATACAGCAGAAGGTGGAAAACCCTTCCCCAGTAAAGGTTTATGTCTTGCTGAAGGATTATTACAATTTATTACATGGCAAAGAAACCATCTCATTTGCTTTTAAATTATTTCAGTTACATTATATCAAGATGTCAGTGGTGGAGAATAAAGACATTTCAACAATGAAACTATAAACAGCTAAGAAAAACCAGCAATAGCAAAGTACTTTCAGTTGAATTGATTCAAGGCTAATGTGCCAAGAATTTCAGGAATGCTGCATATATTACAGACAACTAAGCTTGCCAAGTCTCTCTTGGAAATTCTTCTTCGAGACTACAGGCAAGAGCAAAACAGGGTAAAGGTAATACTCAGTAAAGAGCTGGCAGTTAATAAACAGATGTTTACATAGTTATAGGATTTCAGCTCCTGGCAAGAATAAGATGATTTGTTTGATAACACACTTAAGCATAATATATTGGGCTGTGAAATTTTATTCAGACTCAGAGCCAAAAAATGTTATCAAGTGAAAGCATGTGGCAGCTTTTCAGGTTGGGAGAAATTTGTTACAAACTTTTGTTTTACAGGAGAGCCCATATACTTTTTTATTTTCAGTATTACTACAACATGTATGTAAATGGAAGTCAGATATACAGATGATTTTTTCCTCCCTTATGTCTTAAAAAGAGTGGTCTGAGGTCACAGTTTTAAAGCTGGTGAAGTTTATTGGTAAAAGCAATTAATGTAGTGTGCTTCTATTGCAACTACATGCTCTAGTATAAAGACCCCTAACTTTAAGATAGACCCCACTGGTGAATTGAAAAACTAAATCTGTATTCAGATGCTTTCTTAGTGAAAGTCAACAATAAGGCTGCAGGAGGAGGAATAAAAACTGCACATACAGGTTATGTACCATTTAGAAACGTGGTAAAGTACACTTAGAAAAAATACCCAAATTTAACAAGGTTGTTCTGACCTCATTCCCCATCCAACTACACAAGCTTGTGCTAGGACAAAGTGGAGGTGGGAACAAGTGCTCAGAAGTATTTCCATGCCACTGCTAATGAATATCAAACTTCAGCACAAGGGAATTAAAATACAAACACACATTTCACAGAAGGCTCCTGACTGCCTTGAAAATAGGTGCTAAAATATTACCCAGCAACATCACCATCTTTAGTAGCCTAACTCTAAATAGTAGATCACATATTCAGTCCACGCATCACCTAAGGTTGGATACAGCCCCAGCTGAAAGTGACAGGAGTGGATATGGGAGGGCCAAACCCTACAGCTATATCATATAAATTGGGAGAGTACATTCTAGCAGCCTGTCACAATGGGAAGGTTAAAAGGGCCCTGAGGTGCCCCTCTGTCTCCCAGTAATTCAGCAGCCAACGTTGGCTGCATTTTGTGCATCTGCAACAAGCCAGGAAGCACCAGAGGAGGATTTAATTTAAAAAGAGTCGAAACTCATATCGTAGGCCCTCCTCCCCACCATCTGGCTGGTGGGGACATTCAGTACAATTCAGCATGACAACTGCCTATTCAGAAGGAAGGAAAAAACCCCAAACATTTCTCATTCAGTAAAAAAATTAGGCAGTTCCCATTCCATCTTTGAGGGCCTCCAGCCTAATTCAGATCTGTTGAGGAGTTCTGAGGATACAACTCTATAAATAGAGTACAGAAACTGGCAGTGATAAATCAGTGAAAATCTTGTTTCCTATTTGAAGTTCAGCTAAAGTAAATTTCAACCCTAAATTTCCTATATACTATTTAAAACTTGACCAGAATATTTTGATATCTAATGAGAGGCATGATTTCTAGCCTAAATCTTTCATCTGTCATATAATATATACAAGGTCAGAAGATTATCTTAAGTTGTATTAAGATATTGTGATGTGATAAGTATGTTCTCATAACATCAAATATATTGTACATTTTATATTTCTATGATTCCTATTATATCTATGATTTACTTAATCATAGGTCTGTTTATCATTAGTTTATCTATTACTAGGTTATATGAAATAATATAGCTATCCAGCCATATATCTGTGACTTATTTAATACACAGAAATAAAAAGATACCAAGGTATAAGTGTGTCTGATTCATCAGTAATTCACTTGTGGAAAATCATCCATCCAGAGAAAAAACAAAACAATCATTGGAAGCCTCTGATATTGTAGGAGCAACATAGATTAATCAGAAATTACTTATGTGTGTATGCACTGAGAACCAAAATCTTGATTTTCCTTCTCTTGAAGTTGCAAAACAGGACTCCTGGAGTATTTTCTTCAGTAGATACAGATTTCAGTAAGCCAGGTGCTTTTAAGAATTCATCTTTCATGTCTCCCACCATTTCCATCCAAATTGTTTTCCCTTTTTGAAAAGTTGATCTTTGGTTGTTTACAGCCTCACATCTTCAACATTTATGTACAGTGTGATGCTGTTTTTCACTTTCAGGGACAGATTATAAAGGATGTAGAATAAACTAACCTTGGTGTTGCAATTCTTCCTGTTTATAAAGTCTGTTTTATCCTAAACCATTGCCTCACTGCAATATATCTAAAGAGAGAGAGAGCTGGGTTTGAATAAATTAAGCTTTGCAGCAATTAAGCTGTTACATTCTACAGAGCATAATCAAGATACTGCTCCTAGGGTCAAAGCATAAAGAATGCAGAACTGCAGCAGAGAAACTGAAAATTGGTGAGGAAAAATAAAGTCCATTTTCAGTCTTGCCAAAACCTCTAAAACAACATTTCCTTTTGCAGTTTGTGGCAAAAAGAATACCACCATTTCCCCCACTAAGCCCTAGGCCACCTAAAGAAGTACATCCACACCGAAGAAATAAACAATTGACTTCATTTTTGCAACTCTGCACACAATGGCTTCTGATTCCAATGGGAACTTCTTAGCAAATATTTTCTGATGAGTTTCAGATTTATTGTAGGTATACAAGCTTCACGAGCATTTCTCTTTAAATAGAACTCTTTTCTTTTTTTATATATATTTAAATGACTTTGAAGCAGCCTAGTCATTGGTGACAGTAATTCCAAGCAACCTTTTAAAATAGCTGTGGTGTGACATCCTGTCCTTCCATGGGAATTTAGCCCTGCTCAAACACAGAACCTCTTGCAGCACTGTAACTGAAGGAGCAGCTATGTGAAATTTGTTCAGGTTTAAAAGTTTCTAGCGGCAATGCCAGCACTTCTGAGTCCTCTGTATAAGATGGTTGCAAATTTTTTTATTTATTTTAGCCCTCAGTGAAAATGCCATGTGTTACTATGAAAGACGACCGCTGTTATTAAGATTGCTTTTACTAATTCAGGCTCCCTGCTTTGTCATCGGGGCTGGGCTTAGGCTGTAGCCACCTATAAGAAACTTCCTGTGGATGCAAAGCAAATATCGTAAACAGGCTTGACATGGCATGAATGCCAGAGGAGGGTTACAACCCAAAGCCTGATGCCTGTAGCACTGCTGTGTTTAAGCTTTTGTAGTTCCTGGGCTTTAGTATCATATTGTTTGATATTACAAGCTGGTTCATGGCCATTATATCAAAGAAGTTTGCCTATGCTGAAAAAAGCTTCTAATCCTTTTAGTTGCGTAGAGAATCTGGAAAGCTTGAACCTCAAAACTTGAATAGAAAGGCAAAATGAAATTTCTCTGAAAAGAAATCAGAATTTGAAAGGCTAAATAATTTTTGTAATTGTTGCAATTGACAATGCTGGCATTTCTAACATTCAAAAGCATTTTCGCCTAGCCCTTTTTATTGCCTCTTGAGCAGTTTCTGCTCTGATTATTTTTAAAATACAGTAAAAAAGTAGTGCTGCTATATTTCTGTCTGATTTCCTGGGGAGAAGTGTAAATAAATACGTGTTACTGAGTGCACATGAGCACAGTACCTATTAACTGTAGCACGTGTTCAGTACATCTGATGGTGCAAGAAGCTAATTTGACAGGACACAGCTGAGGAAATTCAGTTAGGAAAACAGGAATCAAGCATCTGTTTTGTTTGACTGTCTGAGAACTTTAAATGCTCCCTAAGCTTTGTTGGGTTCCTTGTCTTTACATGACATTAGAAATGCTACCGTGAGGGCTCCAAAAATTAAGTCTAACACATCTATATCTGGCAAATGTATTCTTATATGAAAAAGAGAGGAAACAGTGGGATAAGACAGATTTTTTTCTTTTAGTTAAAAATAATTTGTTTTATTTGTACTCAAATAAAGCTTCAGTAATTGAATATATCTTAGTTTTCAAATCTTTTCTCTTGGCTTTCAATTCTTGGCATACTTGTGTTTACATGCACTGTTCTACCAGTTATTTAACTAAAGCTGTAAAAGTTGAGCTTAAGCATTAAAGAGAGAATAAGCTTTCTACTGCACAGCCTATTCTGTTAAGGTTTTTCATTTCACTGGATTTGAGAAGCCAGCCTGCCCCACTCCCCTCCCTTCCCAAGCAACAGCTGTCAGCAGCAACCATGCAGTCATGATACTGGCCTAAGTGAAAAACTGTAGAAACAGAATTGTTTGGCTCGGAAAGGACCTTGAACATCATCTATTTCCAACCTCACTGCCATGGGCAGGGACACCTTTCACTAGACCAAGTTGCTCAGAGCCCCCTCCAACCCGACAATATCTGATTGATGTGATATCTGTGTCACAAAAAGTGCCTAAATTAAAAGCAGTATTTCAGGAAATGTAATACAATCCTATTTAAAATGTCAGTGGTGTAAGATTTCTTCAGAAGATGAACTCAGACTCCAAAAATAAATGAGCACTGGCCATTTAGATTAATACATTTTCAACATATTAATATAAGAATTTGAATAAACCATTAGGCAAGATCTGCCACAGTCCATCAACAGCTAGATAAGTTCTATTATTTCTATTTGGAAAACAGCTCCTTTATGTTTTTGTGAAAAAGGCAGAAGCTCAGTGCCTTATGGTTAGGATCCTTGCTTAGCCTAGTGGTTTCTTCAAGTGCTTTGTATTCATTGCTGGTTTCTCAGGGCAACACCAAAACCTGCTCATGTTAAAATGTGTCTATATAGATAGACTTGGCATATGCTTGAAAAATTGTCTAGTCATGTCTGACACAAAGCCGTGGAGATTCAGCCTACGGTTGAAATATAAGATGGTAATTCAACAAAGATGTTTATCTGAAGAGGCAAAACATTCAAACTTTGATGCCACTGATCATAATTCAAGCAAAAAATCTACTTTGAGTAAAAAAAGAAGAATCTACACATCCTTGGAAAACTTCATACAGTCCTGACAGGAATTTCTATATGACTATAAGTGAAAGTCTAGCACAAGGCCAAATTGGACCAAATGGGGATTTGTTCTGATGCAGTCTCTTAAATATTGATCTAAATGAGCTTAGGAGAAGCTAATGTGACAAAGAAGATACCTGAGCTACCCATCTCTATCAGAAGATTTAGAGTTTTCCAAATGAATTTGTGAAGTGCAAGGAACAAATAGATCATAGTAATTGTTTTGACACAATGGGTTTAAGCATAAAATATTAAACAACAGAATATCCATCAGCCCCAGAGAATCAAAGTATTTTAGATTCTGGACATACAACATCCCAGGGATACACAGCACTCAGAGCTTTTTATGCTTCAGAACACAAATAAGAGAAATAAGGGAAAATGCTTCATTAGAAAAATGAGTCAAGCCTCTATTTAACCACAAAAATCGGAGTGCCTTAGTCATTCAAATCAAACAGCATTTTAAAAGTGTCATCTGAAATTTGACATATACATTCGTTTTTACATACCAAAAAGTGAAGATACCACTGTTATTAAACAAACTTTACTTGACATGATAAAGCCATTACAATGAACTTGTCATTAATAGCTATATACATTTCTTAGCTGTCCTAGTCGAGAAGTACCATGTCATCTGTAATACTCATATATTTCATAGAGAACTTACACTGTAAACCTGAGGCACCAGCACCAAATGTACCTTTAGATACAGAAATCTTTAGAAAAGTGAAACGAAGCCAGAGTGCCTCTCTCTTTTCTTCCCTTTTTTTTGTAAGCCAGTAGTAGCACTTGAGCTATCCCAACCATAATACAAGCATTATCACTGTTACAACACCAGCAACCACAGATCCCATCTCTCCTAAGAGACACATCTCTCCACACTAAGAGACAGCATCACTTCCAGCTAGAGGTTAACCCGTGTGCAATAGGAGATATTGTTCATCTCAGAGCAGAGATCAAGTGCCAGCTATTTCAGCAAAAGCTGACAGATCTTTTACTGGATAAAGTCATGTCTTGTTCAGACCTTTTAGCTACATCCTGAGTATCTCATCTCCAGGCTAACTAACTAGATGTCTGAAGTCTTTCCCACTTGGAAGAGCTGATTCTTGCAAAAGTGTCAGATTGTCACATGAAATGTGGTTTTTAAAATGCCTGTAGTCCTGTAATATCAGGAACTGTGTGTCAAACATATGTCAGATTCAGTTACATTAATGTTGCTTGGTATACAACAACTACATTTACAGACAAAGTTCAACAGTGCCAATTTGAGTCAAGTAATGTAGATTTTAAAGCTGTAAGGAATTATTTCTTTATTTCAGTCTGACTGTATATGTAACTGAGAACTTCCACCTGTAAACTGTGCATAATGAGTATAATCTCTATTTCATCTGTATGAAATCTTTTATAAACACTTCTAACCACAATTTCAGAGTATAGGCTGACAACAGATAAATTATTCCAGATGTTAAACTCAGATTGAAAGGTACCATATATCCTATTTGCATGCAGCCTGTGAGCTTTTTTCTCCTTGATTAAACACCCATCCTTTGTGAGCACTGTCTTCCTCAAAGACAGTGTTCATTCCTCAGTTACTTTGAGATAAGACCTTGACTTGAACAGAGTTGCCATTTTTGAGGAAAACTAAAGATAAGGAAAAGAACAATGCACTGAACAAACAAGCATTGGATAAGCTCTGTTAGGAGAACATCCTCATAAGAGGATCTGTACTCTGTTGCTACTCAGACCTTAGAAGGACCTACAAATCCTGCCCATCACAGTTAGAACAGAGATTTGAAGGAAAGAAAGCTTAATGCAATTCAGTGTAGCTGCTATTATCCAACTCTATTCTCAGTTCAGTCACTGCTTTCTGAATTAATTTGATTAGTGAACTTGAGAAAGACAAATATGTTTTAATGGCAATAGCTCTCTCATGAATAGGAGAATGTCCTGCCTGGTCTCCAGCAGTCTGGTGTCCTCTGGTTGACTGACTTGTAAACTGACTGATCTGCAGCAATCAACCACTACCAGGGATACGAGTCAAGGATGTTCTCAGATAGGTTCTCCAGCGCAGGCTTTGGGAATTTTTCTTTTGAATACTTGAGAGGCACAAACACTGATGGGAGTTTTTCCAGTGCGCAAAGTACTGATGATTGTTCTCCCCTGCGTGATCTCTTTGATGTAATGCTGCTCTTAAAGGCAGTTTTAATAGGACGCCTCCCCTCTCACCAACGAGCCTCATTTTCATTAAGTGTGTGGGTGTTTCACGTCTTTGAGATTCTCTATCCATGAGTTTTGTAGTTACTGGGGGAAAGGGACAGATACAGCTCACTTCCTTCAGGAAAGAGGCTGGAAAAGGTTCTGCCAAGCAGCCGTGTTAATTGTTAAAGACACATACTCTCAATGCCAAGCACAATGTACAAATCACTCCGTGCTGCCTCAGTTCTGAACTCCCAAAGCTCATTTGGTGCTTTCCCTAAAGGACAAAGCCCCATCTGTTAATTCTCCTGTACAGAACCTCATTGATGGTAGCACTCTTTTGCATGAACTATTAGCTGGAGAAATCATTTTAGCATTCATCTTGTGGCTGGTGTGTAGCTGAGAAATAACTCTAAAGAAGAATTGGCTGGAAAGGATGTAAGAAATGTCCATTTGCTGCTGGGATTCAGGAGGAAAGGTGGTGGTTTCGCAGCACAAAATGATGGTTCCTCCATTTCCCTTAGCCTTGGTCACATGCCCTTTGGAAATTGATTGTGAATGAAAAAAGCATCCTGTAGTTTCTTCCAGGAAATTATTTTATCAGAGTCCAGCTGGAATTTTCAACAGGAAGTCTAAGTTTTATGGCCATGTTTTGAAAAGAGGTAACCTTCCAAGAGTCTTGAAAAATAATTTCCTCAAGTGTTAATGAGATATACTCTAACTAGCAACAAAGGCAAAAGAAAGTAATTTCTTACTTTGCCAAATACATTGAAAAATTACTTCAAGGAAAGTAGATAATCCTGCCAGCATAAACACCATTAAATAAGCCACATGCATGCCTTCTATTGTTTTTTATCTTAGCAGAGAGGCCTCTTAAACATGTTGAAATAATAGGCCTTTTATGTTTGACAAGAAAATAAGCGGCATATTTCATTTCCTTACTCAGACTGAATTAATATTAAAAACCTCATACTTTCCAAAGACTTAATCATAACCATTTTAATGGAAAAATTCAATGTATAGAATTAGATAAGAATTACTCTTTAAAAAATAGATATTCCCCTAAGAAATAGCTATAGGGGTCTAGATAAAAGCCTCATTTAGCCAGAATTACCTCCTAAACTCAACTATGCTGTTAAAATGTCATTTTCTCTCAAAGAAACTCTACCATGTAGCCACAAAACACATTTTCGTACCATTTCTATATGGCTTGTTAAAAAGCTTTCAGATTTTTGTGCTTTAAAACATTCAAGTTTGAATTAAAAATAAGAGAAAAATCTCAAAGATCATAAATAATTCTGTTATTGGATCATACCGATACTCCCTGAGGTCCATGCTCCTGGGCCTCATGTGTTCAGTAAGGAATGATTCCAGAAGGTGATCCAAGAAAAGAAACATTTAATACACTGCCAGTATTGAAATAGTCTTCTTAAACCATACTGTATACCTGAAGCGAGCAAGTTTGTCCTTCTTAGTGTAAGTCTGGATGTTCTTATTTATACACATGTCCTTCTTATAATCTGTTTATGTCTTGGACTTCATGAAAATCCACGGTAATTTCCAGAATCTATTGTTTCTTAACAATACACATTTATTTCCCACCTTTAGTTTTTTCTGAAATATTTGATGTCTAATGCTCGTACTGATGATCAGTTTCTAAGCAACTGGTAAACAGGATTTTTTAGTTGTCAGTTTCCAGAGGAAATTGCAACTCATTAAAGTGAGCATGCAAAGCTAACCTCAGATTGTAGCCATTACACTTATTTTAATGTTATATTTCATTTAAAATGTTTGATCAGAGAACAAGTCTCCTAGGATGCATAACTTCTCTGGAACATCACAGTGAACAGCAGCTCTTCAACAAGCCTCATTACATTCAGTGCACAGTATCAAGCAATGCAAAGAGAATGAATAGTAGCACCACATTCAGTTCATTTTATATTGATAAAGCTTTGTGTCTCGGGACCAACATGCTAATAACCACATCAATGCTTGTTTTGATTAAATGGATTTCTTCCAGCAGTGGAAGCAGCAATGCCAGAAGTATATTGCACTAAAGATATTCACATCCTTATGCAAGCAGAATGATTAAATTTAGCATCAAGTTACAGGTTGCTCTCTAATTCAATCTCCAATTCTCTCATTCAATTCCACCAATGAACGTTTATGTTACAACTGGCCTGTGCATCCTCTGAAGTTCAGCTGTCAGAACAAATCTTGAGCAACTCAAAAGTTATTAGCCAACTAGCCCTGCATGCATCATTTGCATGTGATTTTTGCCTCTCTAACTGAACAAGCATCACTATGTGCATCAGACAAAACCTATCAGAACAGAACATGACAATAGCACAGTTAGCATGTGCTAAGGTCTCTGGAACTTTAATGCCCACTGAGATCAGTAAAGGGTGAATAGTGAGAAAACAACAAAAACCCTCAAAGAAAAAAGCATTTATCTACTGAAAACATTTATTGAAAGACATTCAGTCAGTATTAAGCAAACCATCCCAAGGACTTACCCTGCTAAATAAAAGAATGTGATCCTCAGAAATAAAGAGCTTATTTTCAACACCATGCAGGGCAGCCTCCAGAGCAAAACTGCACTGTGTTTGTAGAGTCAAAGCAGCAAGTGTTACTATGTGGTGAGTATCAGCCCTGCCAACATCTGACAAACCCAAGGAGAATGAACATGATGTTTCTTTAGGCATGCAATGCTTGAGCTGTTAGCCATTGTAAAAACATTAGGAGCAAGAAAGAAAATAATGAACATTACTGTACCAAAACAGGAAAAGCAAATTTCCCTCCCACCCACCCCCCACCAGTTACAGCCCTGGTACTTTTTTTTTTCCCAAAATATATCATGGCAAAGGAATGCATCTTTCATTGCCTGATGACCTCTGATTTGGAGAAGTATGCTATTCAGCATCATTTAGCACACAGAGAGCAAAGAAGTTTAACTGTTTCAAAGGAATGCAGAATTTCGGCTCTTGTTATTGAGTTCTTCCGAATGCTCCTCACACAGCTTCATATCCAGCACATATTGGATGGAAAGGAACAGTAACTTATCAGATACGGCCTCATTCCAGACTCACCCATCTCTCCCCGCCCATGCCAAACAGCTTCCATTTCCTTGTGAAGCAGCAACAGCTTCAGATTACAATTCAGTTCTCCTAAGGATATTCATGTTGCATTTAAGTCAAGAAATCATGATCTACCAAAACATTCAAGACATCAAGTTACAAGCCCTACAGCCAAGAATACAACCTTTTATTTAACACAGATTTACATGACAAAGGGCCCAAATACTGACCGGTGCCTACACCTCATCTCAGAAGAATGAAAATCTCTTAGCAAAGATAAAGCCCTTACAGAACAGAGAACAGCACAGCATAAAGTTTATAACTAAGGGAAGAGTTAAAAGCAGGAAAGTCTGGTTTATTTTATAAACCTATTTAGGAATTAATTTTGTCAAATACAGTCCCCTTAGCATAACAAACAGATTCAAGACTATCTTAAATATAAGGAAGTTTAACCATTTTTTACCCAGCTAGCATGGAGATGAGTGGTTCAAGATGGACTGGAATTACACTGAAAACAACTCATGGCAGCAGTGAAATATGGACTTCTGTGATCCTCAAGAGGCAGGTAATGATCACTCAAAACTTCGTGGTCTCAGACCCCAATCACTTTAAGTGTCCAGTAATTTCCTCAGAATCAAAAATTGTTTGTTCTCAGAGTAAATTTTTTCAAATTCAAAGTTCTCTCAAAATCTTAAATAGAACCATTCCTCACAGATACTGACATTTGGAAAACAGTGCAGCTAAACTTCTGATCCTCCCCTTTAAGATATTGCTAGGTCACCCCCAGGGTTACAACTAAAGTTGTTTGGGTTTTTTTAAATTTGCTTTTACCTTTTCTTGAATCCTCTTGGCTTTCACTGTCGATACAAGTTTCCAAATTGCATGGATAGGAAGCTTTATAAAACAGGAGAAGACAGACTTATGCAGCAGATTATCCATCATTTAGGCAATTTCTCTTACTGCTTCCCTGTCTGGAGTTCTGAACGCATGTTTTCTGCCTCTTCCCAAAGACTCGTAGTCCTCGACTGTTGCACAATGCGTTCCTGCAGAGCAACTGGTGAAAATCAAAACATCAAATGCAGAGCCTCCAACAAATGCCTAGTGTTAAAGTGCCACAAGGACAGTGCGAACTGCAGGAACTGAGGGGCAGTTCTACCAAATGCAAATCATTTCCCTGGCAGCCTATTCAAACAGCTCTACTTCTGGTAAGAACATTCTGCTGCAAAAATCAAATAACAGTAACTAGTTCCTGATTTTTCCAACCCCTCCTAATGCCTAATGCCTCTTAAAGCTTGTTCAGCTGCAGCAAAGAGGTTAGAAAACTGCTGTTTCCAGCATATTCACCCCTCCTCCTCAAGCTGTATTTCACCGACTGCACTGTCTGATTTCACTTTTGTTTTGCACACAACCCTGTTATGTGGATTTCAGCCAGATTAATGCTTTCTTTCATTCCCCACTTTCTAAACTGGAACTGCAAGGCACCAGTTACAGAGCATAACAGTGCAAGCTCAGATAAAGCTTAGCTTGCAACTGGGGGCTTTGCCTTGAATCTTACCTGCAAACTCATTTCCTTTCAAGTCATTACATATTTCTTTACGACCCCTTCTCAGCTTTGCACCTTTGATCAGCAGACAAGTATTCGTCTGACTTTTGTAGTGGATGGAAAAGCAGCAAAGCACGTTTCCATCAATTATCATCCTAAATTCTTGAGTTTCAGAGTTATGGAAGTTTGGGTGGGTGTCTCCCTCTCTCTTTTGTTGTTGTTGACCTTTTAAGCAGAAAAGTCACAGAGCTGGATTCTTATTACAATGAAGTAATTCAGGCCTTACTACAACTCCACAGCCATTAACTCCAACTCTTTCAAGTTTTTCCTAAGGTGTGTTTCTGTGCATAATAAATTATTTTAAGGTCGCTCCCAACCCAAGCCGTTCTATAAATCTATTATTTAGATCTTGACTAATACTACAGAATTTATCCTGAAGCCATTAAATACAGCTGCTAAAGACTAACCAGCCAGTGATTGTTATTCACCTCCTTCACATCAACATTTGTGGGAGGCAAAAGAAATAATTTCTTTACCTTGTCAGCACAGTTTGTGGAAAGTGATCCACATAGTAGGGAAATAATACTGCTTTGCAGGACTCTTCTCTCGCTCCTCCTTTCTAGGTCTCACAGCTACAAAAAAATCAGGAAATTCAGGAAAGAATCCAAGACAGATTTACATGTTTGTTTTCAGTGTTAATTCATCCCACACTACTTGCACATATCCCTCCCTTCAGGTTTGCTGCTTGACACAGGCAACCATTCTGACATTTCATGCTTGGAAATGTGCCTTCAACAAATCCTTTTTGTGTTCCTAAATGACTGTTTGGCTGCTTATACTTCAGCCCATCTGTTTGGATGGCACCAGGCCTGCTTACAAGGTGATCTTTCTGTTTCACTTCCTATTGAGAGATGCCAGCCAATTTTGGGCTCTCGGCACAATACCTCTCCTGCCGTCCCTTTAGTGCAAAGCCCTGCTGAGTCAGAAACACTGTTCCTGTGCTTTATAAAATTTATTGGCACTTGTGTGGCTCTGACCACCTGAGCAGCAGAGGAAGAAAACGGGACTTGTCAGCACAGTAAATTGCCAAGTACACTTGTTACTGTGAAGTCCAGGGGATGTTACGAACATCAGTGACACAGTGTAGCAAGGGAATTTTAATTGCTCTGCAAAACCAGGATCACCACAAGCAGAAGGACAAGAACAGTAAAACCAAAAACACAAGCCATGGGCATAAAAGAGTCAAGCAGGGAAAACACTGAGCTCCACTTTGCTGTAGTGGTTCCTTTAAAATGATGTACACTAGGACATATTTGTTTTGTATAACCTCAAACTTTGACTTAAAATCACACTGTTATAGTTAATGCCATTCACTGCAAAATCATGCCAGGCTGAAGATGCTTCTTTGCAAAGTTCTGAAGTGCATGACCAAGCTCTTTCAGAGGAATGGAGCACTGTAGGCTTGTTTCAGACTGGCCTAACAACAGTGTTTCAGAAGGCACTTGTGCACTCACCCCTTCTAGGCTGTGTATGGGTGCTTAGGGAGCCCAAAGGGAGACATCTGCAGTAATCCAGATGGATGAGCCTCAGAAGTGTAGGACAACATAACCTGGTTGTGCCATACCTTGGCAAATATCAGAATTCTATGTTTCCTTGATTAGCACCTAAGTTCTTTATTGAAACAGAGGTAAAGATTTCCTAACTAGGAAATACTTGCACTGTCAAAAGTCAGTGGTAAATATCACAAATGTTCTCCCTCCCTCCACCCCATTTAAGAAAAGCAGTAAGAAGCCAAGGAAAGCAAAGACAAGCTTTCAACATACAGTATCAGCTGTCAGAATGTTTTAGTTTAAGGATTTTAGTGAAAAAGTCTCCATTCTCTGGTGTAAAATAATGTGACAAAATTTCCAAACGTGTGTTCTGACACCTGAAAGAACAGTTTCTTCTTGTGCCCTGTGTCTTTAGTAAAGAAATCCCCTCACTTCTCCTGCCATGATATGCTTAAAAGAAAAGGAAAGAAATGTAAACATTTTGGCTCTACCTAGGAATGCATCAAATTTATACTAAAATAATGATCCATTATGTGCTCAGAAAACAGCAAACAAAAGAGACTAAATGCCTCAGCTCTTTCCTGGCAACTAACCAGTATCAACAAGAATAGCACTAACCTGTTTTTTCAGCTAATTCTTGTGGTATCAGTCAAGGTGAATTGAGCATCTCCCACACAGCATTTAGACAAACCCTGTCTTGTACTATAAGCTTCTCTAATGACAGTAGTAAAATATATCACTAGCAGCCAAAATCCACAAACAGCATCCAGATCCTGTGCAAAAGTAGCAAATAATTCTCTTTTCACTGAGTAAAACTCCCACCACCACCAAAACAGAGATATGTATGCATCTGCATGGGTATATGTGTATAGCTATATAGGTGTAGGTACCACCTACATGCAAAATGCCTCCACCCTGATAACACACTGAAGGAGCTGATCAGCAAACATAGACTTTGTCCTCCTACGCAGTGCAAGCTGCTGGCAGCAGGACAGGCAGCAACGTGCAATGCTTGTTCATTGTGAGCTGTTTCATTGTCTTCTCCTACTATCTTGGCATCTCAGCCAGACATCTTCACCTTCTAAAACCTTTCATTGCAAAGTTCCTCTATCCCAAGGAAGCCATGGCACTTGGGTCCTTGAAGCATATCCTATATGTATAAAGCAAGTATTGCATTTTGGCTTTGTATACTGCCAGAATAAGAATTTGCTTCTTCACCCATCTCCCCCCACCTCATTGCTTTGATAAATAACAGTAACTCCAGCAGAGATGTTAGTCCAACGTTTTCAACTAATCTAATATTCTGTATTTTTGAGCAGGATTTATTAGTTCAATTCTAGTTAAAACTTAATCCAGTTCCTTTTTTTAATTTTGAATAATGCAAACTATCTTTGATATGCATCACTAATTTAGATTTTCCTGGATTTTAATGCTTCAATTTTAGTTCCATGTCCAGTCACAGTCTCCCTAGTCCAAAAAAGACATGATTACACTGGAGCATGTCCAGAAAAGAGCCATAAAGATAATTAAGGGACTGGAATTCTATTATGGGAGGAGAAGATGAGATAGCTGGGACTGTTTAGTCCAGAGAAAGGCAGGCTCAGGGGGATCTTCTTAATATGCATAAATACCTGAGAGGCCAAAATTAAGGAGGAGGAGACTGACTTCTCAGCAGTGCCCTGTGAAAGGACTGGAGGAAATGGGCAGAAACTGAAATGCAGGAAGTTCCATCTGAATATAATTATTTGTTTATTAAACCACTGTTCTAGTGATGAAGCATTGAAACTTGCTGCTAAAAAGGTTGTGGAGCCTTCAACTTTGGACATGTTCAAAGCCTTGCAATCAGACCTGAGTAGTCTGTTCTTTCTGACTTTGCTTTGAGCATGGTATTGTACTACATGATCTCCAAGGAGTCCCTTCCAACCTCATCTATTCTATAATTGTGTGCAATTATAAACTATTACTATAAAAAACCCCTAAGGATATGCAAATGGCATCATTAATTCTGTGTAAAAGTAAGTGCTTTTTAAAGGAAGAAGATACGGTTAAAGAAATGTCACCAGTAAACTGATTCCCAAATATATAGATTCATTGCTGGTGCAGTGCCAAAATATAATATTCCATTTTATTGCAAGAAAATTTGCCTGAGTTTCCAGAATGCTTCTCAAACATAACACAGCACTCTTGTGTAGAGACATTCACACAGGCATCAGATAACTACATTTACTACGAGTCTGGTTGCCAATAGCTTACTTGAAACTGTTGGACTAGATAACTGGTCCATAATTCCTCCTAGATACTCAAGTATTTTCAGACCTTTTTTCTACCTCTCACAAAGATGCATGAAGCAGTTTGCTTCTCCCTTTTCTTCCTTATTTCCCAAGAATACAAAGTCATGAGGAGCAACTGGCTGCAATGGTACTTCTACTTTGCCAGGGCTTCCATCTAGATGATGTTACTCTTAGAAAAGAGAGACTCCAGCTGAAACATAAGGCTCAAAACCCAGCACCTGTTTCTCAAAACTTCTTTCCTTGGATATGCTATTCATGTTCACCCAACTTACCCTGCCCAGTCAGAAGATAATGTCAAACATTCAGTTTTGCATGAACAGGAAAGAACAAGTTGCTAAGATGGTAGACAGAGGCTGAGACTTCTATGCTCATGTTCTGCTAAGTTTTCCTCGACCAAAGCAGTTTTCTCGTCGCATTGTACCAAGTAGAGGAAAATCAGTGGATCGTAAGCAGAGTGTGTGATCAGGTGCCACATGGCTGAGAGTGGAACACACTGTGCTCCCTCGCCTCTCAGAGGCCGTGTACACAGGTCTATCAGCTCAGCATTGCTTTCAGACACTTAATTCCGTTACCATCCAACCTTGAGGTCACAACCAAGGAGTTGATTTCACATGGATAACAGGTTGAAGCTTTACACCGGTATTACCACACTAGAAACACAGAATAGCTATTCTTATGGCCACTCTCCTACAAACGACCTACCTTTTACTCTCTGTACAGCCAGAGAAGCTATTTGTCTTTTTAAAGCTCCATGGTATTGGGATTTGGGCCCCATTTGTTAGCCACTCTCCTAGTTCTTTGCGTTAATGAGCTCTAATCAGCAGCCTTCCATTTTATAAAGTGTCACCCTCTAGTGCATTGTTTAAATTTATCTAAATTAAAATCTCACCCTATTTAAAATTTGCCTCTTGCTCTAAAATCTCTTGATCAATCATTCTGTAGCTTCTGCCAAACCTCTACAAATTTGATCAATGCGTGCTTCATTTTTGTCTTCCAGATTGTTTAATAGAAACGTTAATTAGTGCTTTCATTAATTAATACCAGACCTGATACTGATTCAGAGATATCCCATTTGATAGCTCCCTCACCACTGGTGTTTCATTGTTAATTATACTGACATTGTAACCCAGGCAATTCTGTATTCACATTACAGGTTTATGAAGCAGAGAAAGGCTCTTTTCCTACCGAATTCTTCCTGAAGGAGCTTCCCACACATTGCAACAAGAAGCCGTGGTAGAGTTAGATAACAGAAATCCACTGTGTTTTGACTTGTCTACTAAACACGTAATATACTGCAGCTTATTAACTTTGTCTGAACAAAAAAGTTCAACTAATTATTCACATATGTCTCAAAGGAGCATGAAAGCCTCTTCTTCACTGCACTGATGAACTGTGGGTTAGTTTTAAGGTGCTTGATGGAACAGTGGGGCTAGAAATGCCGGGCAGAAGTTCACTGCTTGTGAATCTGGCAGCCAGCTGAGCTTTTTCTCACCTCTCTTTCCTCCAAGGTTCAACTCATTACATCACCACAGTCTCATCTGTCTAGCACAGTTAATCTTCCTATAGCGTTGTTGCACTATCCTCAAGTTTGCCTTCGAGCACAGGAAAGCAGGTAGCCCATCCAAAAACCCACTAAGCTCTTAGCCAGCAGCAAATATCTGAAGGGTGGAAGAAGGGGGCCTTTACTCACTGGTTTTCCTTTTTCCAGACACACATTTCTTCCACCTCCAAAGAGGACTCATATGAACATTTTCCATATCTTATTCAGAGGAGTCCTAATCAAAAGTTCTTCCACTGAAGGTTTGCCTAAGGTGGAGAATGCTTACAATACAGTCCAGATTCTAAACAAATGCACTTATTTAAGGCATAATCAGAGAAACACAAGGTCAGATTACTGAGAAAATAATCTCTTATTCAAGTACAACCTTTACAGAAATTACATCCTGGGCACCAGCTAGATCCATATACAAGACTCATACTTGCTAAGAGCCCTATTAGAGACTGTAAGAAAACAGGAAAGTTTTTCTCAAACTGATTCCAGCAATTCACCTTCAAACACGTAGCAGTAGCTTTTCAGAGCATTCCCCTCATAAGACTAGGGAAAGATAACATGAAAATTCAATGTGCATTCTGCCAGATTTGGCATAAAACTTTATCCTTGAAACTAAGAAGTCTCTTCACTAAAGTGGAAGTAACCCCTTCCAGCAATTTAACTTTACTCCTCAAATTTGTTGCACAATATAGTATACTATATTTTCTTATTGCTTTATACCTATGCCAAACATTTTTTCTTTCTAAATGTAGCTATCATTCTCAATATAATTCAATAGCTGAGAAATAAAAATAACTAACCTTTTGTCCCATCTTCTCATGGTCTGTAATTCTTTTCCTTTTCAAAGGCCCTTCCAAATGTTCCCCTAGGAACATTCCTCTTATATGAATACTACACACCACAGAGGAAAGGAAAGGGATTGCAATAGTGGCTTTATAAGAGCTCACCTTAGGTTCCCTTCCTCTCCCTTAAAGAGACCCAGCCTAGTATATGATTTAAGGAGAGTACAGCTAGGTAATTCTAGATTTATTCCTCTTGTCTCTGTGAAGAGCTCAGATTTGAAGTATGTGGGTTAAACAAACAAGGAGAGGAGATGGTGTGAATGCATGAAATGTGACTTATCCTACAGTGGAGAAAGTGAATCCTGCCACTGACAGGGTGGAAAAGAATCTAATTGAATGCATATGTGTCATTTGAAAGCAGGTGGAGAGTAAGGAGCAAGTGCTGAGCACCTGAAACTCCAGGTGCAATTAATAATTCAGCTGCTTAGCATCTACTGAAAAAACCCCATACCCTACTTTATAAGAGATTCCATTTTTAAAATATCTATCTCTCAGGGCAGTTCATTTATCTATGGATCAGATTAAAAGAAGAATGTGCTGAAAACCTACATGCAGCTAAAAGGAAGAATCAGCATGATAGGTTAGAATAAAAGCTTCCTCAACAGGCTCTGAATTTCATATTGTAAATTGGGAAACATCTGACTTGAAGAATGGTATTTGAAAGTAAAAAGACATTCAGAAAATGGATTCTGAAAAATTATGTGTAGTTTAGACTTTATCTGTTTATATATCAAAGGACACTCTTCCTAGTAGCTACATGTCAATCTCTTCTTTCTGCCTTGTACACACTGCAAAAATTATTTTAGGATTGAATTATCTGTCAGTTTTGGATGGCCTGGATCTCTAGTGCAGAGGATATAGTCACTTTAAAGACATCAAGAAGAAGCTATTGCTCACATTATGCACAGATGATCAAAAAAGTGTGCCTGGAGAACAAAGGAGGGCTGTATTATTTTCTGTTTTATAAACTAAGGATGTGTCTAACTGAGAGCACCCATAGCCAGATGTATCATCATCTCACAAAAGCCAGCTGCAGGAACGCAAAGACATGAGACAGACAATGGTCATGAATAGTTCTACAAAAGCTTTTATATGAAGAAGGACTGAAAAGATGCAAACTGTTTAGAGCTGGCAGGAGACAGAGGGAAATGAAAGACAGTATGGAAGAACAAGGTACAGCACATATGAAACACAGGAAGGAAGTCTGTTTTTTAAATAGATTTCCTTTTGAATAAAATAGGAAGTGATTAAAATGTGGATTTTTTTTTCTGCATGCCATTTCAGAGGTCAAATGTTACTCAGATTCAAAGGAAGATTGAACAAGCAAGTGTATAATGGGAACATTCATTAGAAAGGGTGCAGGCTGGGATATCAAACTGTATGCTTCAGGGCAAAGGTCCCTCATCAACTCTAAGGAGTTAAAAAACAGACTTGTATAAGCAGCTATCCTGGCAGGCAGGAAAAGAATTGTTAATTCATTTATAGTGCCTTTGACCTAAAACACAAGGAGAGGATATAGATGCAAAAAGGAATAGAACCGGAATTACTGAACATACAAATGAAACAACATGTAGTGACTTAGAAAGAAAATCCCCAACTTACTTTTCAGAAAAAGGAAAGGAATGAAACATCAGTTAATCAGCCAGAGAGAAACAGAGTGAGGTTCTGAGGTTAGGCCCAATGAGGTGGAACTATGAAAAGACAGGAAAAGTGCTCACAATATTTGTGAAAGAGCATCACAGTTACAGAGAGGGTGAAAGAGAAATGTGACATATTGAAGAGATGAATAAATGGGTTTTCTATTAAAACAAAAATTATGGTGAACCAAATCACAGAGTAGATGCAATTTTAAATGTTTAAAAGCTTTGTTAATATAAATTGATGCTTTACCAGGAGGAAATTTGTCTAAATGATTTGTTGTATGTACTTTCCCATCCTGAGCCTGAACATGGTTCAATTCTAGCAGAGGCAAAAGGTAACATAGAAATGATCATTCCCCAGCAGACTGAAACTTGTTGACAGGAAAGGGTGATGAAACCTGAATTATGCGTTTTGTGCACAGAAATGATAATTTGTCAGGGCTGTTTGACACTGGCTTCCTCCACCAATGAATTCTCAAGGAAAGAAGGCAGGAAGAGAAAACCTGCAACCAATTTTCTGTCTCATGAGACAAATCAGATGAACAGATTCCAGTTGCAGAGTTTGCTGTGTTATTAGCTTCTCTCAACGCCGAACACTGCCTGTGTTGATACACAATCTGTTGGTAGCTGGAGTGATCTTCATTATCCTAGCTTATGACTACAAGTGAGCCATAAGCCACATTTCAGTCCAGGCCATTTTATTATCTTTGCCTGTTTGAAGTCAAAAGGACCCCCTGGCAAACTTCTAGAAACCCCAGGTAAACATGTCTGAGCCATTTTACAATTATTACTGAAGTTCATTGAGCAGCCATGCCCATAAATACCCGTAACCTTTGTGTTTAGCATGGTAACATTCAACCTTATAAATTCTTGTAAGAGAATCTCTGTAAAGATGTAACTGGCACTGTAAGATCATGGCGCTGCGTGATCAAGCATATTACTGTCAGATCTATATACTTTGTCTCTCAGTGTGGGGGACCACATGTGCTAGATTCACTTGACAGAAAAGGCAAGCAGGCAGGGAGTGGGGTGTGTGACAGCTGGAAGGTGTGCCTGTGCCCCACAACTAAAGATGCATAAAAACCTGAGGTGAATAAATCACCAACCTTTCATCACCTACAAGGTATCACAGAATGCGTCAACAAACTGGTCATGGCACCCCAGAGTGGGATACTGATGTGGCTCTGGACACTGGTGTGGCACAGCAAGGGAGTGAGCTCTCAAGATAAGAGGTGGGTAGCTGTGAGCCACAGGGGATCCATGGCCCCACTAGCCAGGGCTCATCCCACTGCCCTCACGGAGGGAGCAGGGCAGGCTGGAAGGGGGCAGCCAGGCACAGCAAGTCCATGGGGGATGAGGTAGGTCTGGAGTCAGGCTGGGAAGCCAATTCATGGGTCAGGGGTAGTCCCTCGGAAGGGTCCACAGCCAAGCATGGGCATGGCCATTATGCAGCTGCAATGTAGACTGGTTGGGACCCAAGGAGACAGAGCCTGAGCTTAAAAACCAGATCCTGGGTGAATGGCAGGTGAGGAGGGACCTCCCTGAATCCTACCAACTCTCTCCCTAAGACCAGCAGCTGTGTCACAGGGCACTAGACTGGCCCTGAGCCCTGGCAGTCAAAGCCCCAGGAGGGGTAGAGGGTGCCCTCAGGGCCCTGGCATGAGGTGAGAGAGTGTCCTCACCCATTTCTGCCAAACAGAAGGGGTACTATTGTGTTCCTGCACCACAAGTTACAGTTCTGGGGGCTCTCTTTACAGGTCTCACCCTCTGCCTGAAGAGGCTGACAAGCGCAGCCGTACCCGGTCAGAGGATGTGTCCCCTGAGACCTGCTTCCTGCAAGGGCTTTTAGCAGATGCACACACAACTGACTTGAGAGCAGAGCAGGAACACAGCACTGCTTCCCCCAGGTACTTTCATCAGCTTCCAGCAATCTCCAGGTCATGGAGTTCCTGCATCAGGAGGGGTTTCTTTAAGTGTGACAGCCCAGATTAATTTTTCGTGCATGAATATCTCTAATTCCTCTAAGAGCTCATATAAACTGCTGGTGCCCCCAGCATCCTGCAGCAATGAGCACCCCTTCTTATCATTCCTCTGTCTGTTGAATTCTTTTATGAACCACTCTAAAAAACAGAAACCAAAAGTTTGTGTAGCTAAATTACTGCTGAATTCTTACCAGTTACTGAGAACAGACCTTGGTCTGGGGTAGCTCTAGAAGTATCAGTCACTTTGAATGGTTTGATACTACTGTGCTCACATGCAAATATAAAATTTTGGGTTTAGAGATATCAGGAAAACTACTCTTGAGAAAAAATGATGCAGCATGTTCCACTGATGTAAAATCTGGCAGTCAAAATGTTGAGCAGATTAAAAAAGGAAAGTAAGGGGCATGTTAGTAAAAAATTTATTGCATAGAGACACCTCCAGAGACTACAAGAGCAGAGCAATCACAGTGTCAGTGCCATTTATCACCAAGATAGGACTCGACATTCCCACTGTAGCCTTGTGTTTCCATGGAGAACGCCTTCTTTGGCTTTCTCCCCATTATGATCGATACAATACACCAAACATGCTCAAATGCTGTTTCCAGATTCAGTCAAGGTTCCATGACAGAGAAACAATACCCAATTTGTCAGTCAGAAAAGAAAATTACCTTACAGTTACTGGCTATTTAGGATATTCAGTGCAGTATATAACTGGGAAATGTTCACTAACTCTATGGATTATGGGGAAATTTGAAAAATAACATTGCAGATCTGGGACAGATCAAGATATCAGCAGAATGCTTTTATCCACTGATGTTGTCAAGGACAGGGACTTTTCCCCATGTCTCTGCAATGGGGACATGCAATGGGATGAGGATGCTCTGCTATTATACCTTAGCTGCATTGCCTTTTGAAGTGCAAGAAACCTTGAAACGCCAAGAAAAATATTCAGGTATGGAGCGTGAGAGCTTGTTGGCAAAGTCAGCTGGGAGTAAATGCCACAAGGCCCAGTTTGAGGTATCACATAGAGAGCATTCCCAGCCTACTCCGAGCTGCTTGAAGCACCTTCAGGCTGTTGCTGACCCCCAACAGCCACTTCTCTTGTAAGGGATGATACTCACTTCCCTATCTGACACAGAAAACTGATGCCAGATGCTCTGCTGGCTTTAAAACACTGAATAAAAAGGAAGACTCTGTTTTCCTTATGATTCCATTTCAGGTGTTCTCTGTCAAGAGTCATCTCAAGGGCTTCCTGTACACAGAACATTGCTCTTGAGCTTTTGAGCTGCTATGGTTTTTGAGTGCAAGAATGAAGAGTTGAATTTCGTACTCTCAGGAGATGATTTCAAGATGGGGTTTCTAGTGGAGTTAGTGGTGTCACAATAGAAGTTAGCAGGGCATCTCACCACTCTCTTCCCCCATTTTTCTATTTAAAACCCATCTGCAGCACATGGGTCACTCAATTTGCCTATAGATGCTTACAGTGCAGTGTAAGTCATTACTATTCTCCTTCCATTTGTTTTTTCATGGCATTCCATGAAATAACATGATGCCATTACCCTGGGCTTTACTACTGCTCTGTTTTGCTTCTCATATCTCTCTGTTCCAGAACATAGGAAGCTAACCTCCTGCTCTGTTGTCTCAATGCAATTTCCCTTATCACCTCATGGGATATTTTCTTTGTAAGCCTTGGACTCTGCTTTAAATAACAATCCTCAGACTAACTTGACAAAAAGCACACTGTACTCCCTGCTGTCAGTGCAATAATAAATTCTGTAAATAAATGTGTTATGACACAAATCACAAAAAAAATTATTAACCATGCCAGAAAATAACATTTGTATAGATGGTCAATTAACCACCTGGGAAGCCTGCATATAGGAAACATCTGCATTTATTTTTACTATATCAGAATTTCATTGTACAGTACTGGGTTATTTCATTCCCTTGATGAAATGCATGCACAGAGTGCCTATTAATGGAAATAAAGCAAATGTACTGTGTGAGTTAGGAGAAGATTGTGTGGATAGAAACAAGCACTTTTGGGGAAAAGGAAAGCAGCATTTGTATCTGGGGTTTTTTTGCCCAAGATAGAGTGTTTGTGCATAATTTATCTGATGCATTTGCAAGGAGCTGTCTACTCATGAGATATGAATCTCAGGCAGCTGGAAATACAGGGCAAATCTCACTCAAGGGTAAGAGGTTCTTTAAGTCCCAGTACCCAGTCAGCCTCATCACAGCCACTGCAATGAAATGAACATCAGTATTCTGTAGAGTGGATTTTGTCACCACTGATTCATTACACAGTGATGATGGAACAGTCATATATAAAAGCTCTTTCTGCCCACTGCCCTAGATTCCAGCATTTAACTACGAAATGCAACTGAGATGCAAAATTGCCTCATGTATTTTGTCCAGTGCTGGTCATGTACATGCAGGTCACATAGCAGTGGCATAGAAGTAGACATACAGGTAACATAAAGAGTGTTTACCACACACATTTTCTGAGAAAAGCAGGAAAACCAAGCCTTACTTCATTCTTACATTCAGCTGTGATCCTCTGTACCAAAAACTGAAGGAACTCTAGAAGGGAAAACAGGCATTTTACAAGAGCATGGCACATGTTACACCTTGGCTGCAAAATAAAAGGCTTTACTTTCTACAGCTCCTGCACATGTCTGCAATGGCTGGACTTGATCTTAAAGGTCTTTTTCAACTTAAACAATTCTATGTAAATCCAAAGTACCTCCAATAATGTTGTGAGGGATGCCATTTGTGAACATGGCCATAAATTCACAGGAAAGCACTTGTCACTCTTGCAATATTATTTTCTAGGTCACAAAACTCCTATGTAAAAAAAGGTCATTTACAATATTATCCTTTTTGTCCCTCAAAAGCATATGTATTTCCAGAACTGAAGCAGTCCTCAGTACCTTTTCAGTTCAAAAATGGCCAGAATGAACAACAATCAGCAGCACTCTCATGCTCTTTCAGTCAAAGGACAATTCAAATGTTCTACCCTAAATATCATTTACTCAAGAGTCCAACTGTCCCACTGAGTCACTTTTGTCAGGTAAACACAGCAAACAAAGACTATCCTATAGTGCAATGTGTCATGAATAAACATTGTCAACAGAGCAATTTTGACTGAAATGAAAAATAGAAATTCCCAGGCACTAGAAAAATAATTTCCTAGGTAAATCATGGGCATATAGTCTATACCATCAAGGAAGTCACTCTAAAAATACATTTCTCCCTCTTCAGCATAAAATTCTGATTGTACTGAAAATAATGGAAATGCCCTTATCAATTTTATGATGGAAGGTTTCCAACCCAGTCTTTTTAAAGGAATAGTGCCATGAATTAGTCAGGCATAGCATTCACGAAGATACAGCCTTCCTTTGGAGCTTGCAGATGGGTGGGAAGTGTTTTGTCCTCACTTCCCCTACAACCCCACTGGTTGTGAGTCAGAATTTCCATCTGGAGTAGCTGAGCCATTGATATAAATTAGCAAATCACAAAATTGATCCCAGCATTAGAAGAGGGGTCTTGTGAAATGAGTTGCCTTCTAATTTCATACCAGCTGGGTGAAATTAGCTGATGGGACATGGTCAGACCTCTTATCACTTGTGTAACTGGTCCTGAATTAGTCCATCTTCTCAAACTCTCTCACCAATTTAAAGCATTAACCTTCCACTAAGCAAGAGAAAGAATAGGTTGGGCAAATCAATTTCAGTATGTGTCACAGCAAGTTCCCCTGAGGGCTTTATCAGCTGTTTGTTAATGGTTGAGGAAAAGGTTGATAAAAACAGCTGTGCAGAAAGATTAAATATATTTCCCATGTTGACATTCATACTGATTCTGAGTTCACAAACACCTCATAAAGTATGAGTTGTAAGGCAGCATGTATCAAGGCTGTTTTTTAAAGTAATTACACTTAATTTGTCAATCAGAACCTTTCATCAGCAATAAAATAGGTAGAAGCAAATGAGAATTTATAGACAAATTCCTTGCCTCAAAATTTGCTTTTACAAACATTACACACAGCTACTGCAAGAAAGGTCACTGAAATAATGAAATCTGGATGAACGGGCTGCAGACAGCAGCAGTAAACATTTCTGTTTGCTCTGGTAGCTTAACAGTGCAAACAGAGCAAGGGAATGCAGGGAAAGGTTTTGCATCCTCACTCTTGCTGCTCGGAAGTGAATGGTGCAAGTCAAGGAATAACTGCTTGCAAATTACTATGTATCAAAGAGCTGTAGAGCAAATGGATAGAAAGGACCTATAGAAATTTCCTACTTTAGTGATCCTCAACCATTTTTCACCACTGTCTCATCATATCTTAGATGGCACATTTTCCAAACAATTTAAAATCCCATAATGTTAGTGAAATATACAGCCAAATACAAACAAACAAATGAATAAAAATGATAGAAAAAAGGAAAGCATGAATGATCCCATTTCAATGCACTTGTTGTTCAGTTATAGAAGAAAACAGTTATGACAAATCAAGTAAGATAAATCTTTCTTTGCTTAAATTTTGGCTTGTTCTTCAACAAGTAAAAGCTGAGAAACATCGACATAGACTATTGCTCAGTCCTAAATTTTGTGTGCATTATCCCTCACTGTGCTTGTCTGCTCTGTAACTAAAGATTTCCAGGGATTGAAATAATTCAAATTTCTTCAGTGACACACGGACCAATCTAGTGGTCAGTTAAGATGACTGAGTAATCTGTTGGTCAAAATGTGACACCTGTGATTCATTCATCCTGCAATTTCTTAAGAAAATTAAAATAAGAATGTTGTCAAAATTAGCTGTGAAGTTCTTGGTTGCAGGTATCTGGGTTTGAACAGAGGCTGGGAAGAGGCATGATCTGAGAAGATTCCTCCTTCTGGAATTCATTCTTCCTTCCCTCCTGACACAATCCTGGTGTTTTGATTGAAGCACACAGTTAAAGATAGATTGTATCAGGATAGTTTTGAAGTATATGTTTGTTCAATTTGTGCACATGAATATGAATTAATAACACTTTAACATGCTTCAGCACTAACGGAATCTTAAGATTTTTTTACTCAAGGTTTCTCTGTATGTAGGTAAGGACCTACTCTTACTCTTCCTTTTGTAAAAAAAAGGAAGGTAATTTTCTCTCAGTTTTGCTTACATGATAAGAAAGATAATCAAATGGCTAGTAAATAGGATGATTAAGAGGCAAATTATTAGATGTGAAAAACCTTTTTTCAAATAATCCTCTGAAACACCCTTCAGTGTAACACTTCAAGGCCTAACTAAAAGTTGCTCTGCATTCTATGTAACTTTAGTTAGTGAACCTCAGTTAACCAAAAATTCTTCTTAAGCAAACGGTTTAATGTCCTGAGATGCTGATTAATTGTATTGGAAATTCCCTCAAGCATCAAATCACTTGGTTATCTGAAATAGTTCTTTGCCATTTCCTACATACAGGTAATCAAGAATGTGATACAGTGCAGATGTCAGCTTGTTATTTTACCTAGTAGCTCCAGAAATGAGCACTAAATTGGAAGGAATACGGTAGCACAGTTATCTAAAGTTATAGATAAAGTGAACAGAATTTCTATTTTCAAGACCTTGCAGCTCCTAATGATGGTTTTAAATTATTCCTTACTCATCATGAGAAATGTCTGGCCTACAGAGTTATCATGCTAGCCTTGACACCATGGACTAATTAGATGTTAAGCATAACAGCTCAAAAAGGAGAAAGCCTTCTCCCAACATTAATTCTTAAGAGGAACGTTTGAAGAATTTGTATGGCAAACCATTCCTGTGCAGGGTGCACAGAGGAAGCAAGAGAAACACCAGCACTGCAGATCATTTCCATTCAGCAAGAGAGCCAAGCACTGTGGAAATCAGGACTCTGCCACAGCCTGGACTGCAATGGTCGTGTGTCTCTTTTAGAGAAAATCCTGTGTCAAGCAGCAATCCTCAGGGGCCATGACCACTCTGTTGACTTAGCTGAGAAACGTAATCTTCCCTGTCCCAGGAGATGCTGCTGTGAAGCCACTTCTCTGCCTGCTCTTCTGAAAAGCAACTACAAATTCCTTTGCTTAGCTATTGCTCAAGTTTCTTTTTCTTTTTTTAATCAGGATTATGTTATTTGTATACAATCACTGGTATAGAAAAAACTTTCAAGCAGGACATCTCCATGGATGCTAATTTAGCACAATTATACTTAATGATAGTGAAACTGCTTAACAGGGATATATTCCTTTAGTGATACAGAAATGAAGTATTACAAGTTCCTAAATCAGTATGAAATGCCAGACTTTCATCACAAACAGAGATTCCAGTCATAATAAGGAAATAAATACCAAAGAGAAATTAAATGCTGTGATTAATCTCCTTATTGCTGTAGTTTTACTTTGATGGCTACTTTATGTCATGGCAAGTCTTTTCAGAAGCATTTTTGTGTCTCTTTATCAGGATAACTGTTTAATTGAGTTGGCTGTCTACCAGTTCAGAAGATTCTACTGAATTAACACTCAGATTTGTTTAGCTTTAGCTAATCAGATGTACAGGTGTGATGTTCCTGCAGGCCTTTCAGTAAGCTTATGTGTTAATGAGTACAGGTTAGAGCTATGAAGATGTGTTGCAGATATACATTCCCTAGGGTACCAGACTGTTTTTCTTCCTTTTATATTTTCTATAATTGTTACAAATAACTATTGGAAGAAATCTATGTTTTGTTTACAGTAAATAATTATATATCTATGAACTGGATGTTTAGATGAAGAACAAGAAAACATGTAACTAAGAAAAGAAATCCACAATAAATAAAAGTGGCTAAATCACTATTAAAATTGCCTAGCAGCTAGGATGGCTGTTTTTTCCAGTGATATACCACCAATCCAAATCACTCTAGAAATAAGAGCACAACCTCAATTTCCATTTAGCCCTGCAGGTTATTTGCCACAAAAACCAGAGCAAGGGATGTCTATTTGGGGGGGGGGGGGGGGGGGGAGG
>VZTJ01003086.1:215050-227689 GCA_013397795.1 Orthonyx spaldingii
GGTGTGGAGGGAAGTAAGAAGAATAAATTACTTCTAGAAAGGAATTAATGAATATTTGATAATAGCTTTACTTTCAGCAGCCCACGTGTAATTTCAAGATGTAAAGCCAAACTTGGCTGTTCGTGTGACAATTTTTAGGGTGTGCAAAAGCAGGATGGTCTTCATCTTTCTTGAAACACCTACACCGCCCCAGGGCACTCAGGACCCTGGATCTTGTACTGGAAGGGTGAGGAGAGAAAGTTTCTGCTGTTACAGCCAAAGATTAAGAGGCCATTGTGCAAGAGAACCTTGACTGTGTCATTGTCCCCTGCTTGCATGTCCACCCTCCCCATGCTCACTACAGCACCAGGAAAAAGGCATGGACATGAATCCTTTCCTGCCAAGTTTTCTTCCCTGCCTCAGCAATTCTTTGTTTTTGTGAAGGTATATTACAAACAACAAAAAGGATTGGGAGACAGGAGTACACCATCTGTTTTGTTCTTCTTGAAATTCAGAATTCCTTTCTTCCTTCATGGTAGATTTTTTGGTTTTCTCTTTTTGCCCACTAAACTCTTGCAGTAAGAATATGGGGTTTCCTTCCTACACATGAACATTTGGCATTTTTGGGAATAAACATACAGGCCCAGTCTGCGTCACTCAGTGAGGCTTTTAAGGTCCCACTGTCTTCATCAGATAACTGCCTGTTATTGTTGGTTACATCATAGAAATAACTTTTTGAAGCATGTCAAGACTAGAAAGTAACCAGCTTTAGCTACAAAGACATATATCTGTATGTTACTGTCTTCAGAGGAGGAATAGGATTATTTTGTGGCTTAGGAGTTGTCTGTATGCTCTTTGTACTTTTTGTCTTTCTTCCCTTGCCATGGCTTCTTTAGGACACATGTTGAGCCAGACTGGTCCTGAGAAGAAATTGAGCACATCAGCTCCAGGAGCTGTAAAAAAGTAACAGCACTGCTGGAAATTTTTCACTTTCTGAAGTACAATAGCAAACTATATGCATTACTTGAGTAAAAAAGGTTCCAGCCTTCCTGTAGTGGTAGGACATGGGGCAATGGTGTTAAACTGAAAGAGGAAAGATTTAGATTGGCTATAAGGAAGGCATTTTTAATGATGAGGCTGTTGAAGCACTGAAAAATGTTTCTGAGAGAAGTTGCGGATGCCTCAGCCTTGGAAATGCTGAAGGCCCTGTTGGATGGGCCCTGAGCAACCTGATTTGATAAAAGGTGTCCTTGTCCATGGCAGAGATTTGAACAAGATGATCTTTAAATGTCTCTTCCAACCCAAGACATTCTATGATTCTTGTTACTCAAATCATATTTCAGAATACTTACAGTATAGAAATGCCCTAAGTAGAAATCCATGACTTTCCCGTCTAATACAAAATTACGTAAGTTTGCTAGGAAAATAGGAAAGCTATGTACAAAAGATCAGCCTGGAATCTTAATATAAACTATATAGGATCTCCTGAATATTTTCTCTGCTGAGTTTCTGAACTCTCTGCCAGCCTGTTAATAATGTAAAGGACCGCAAATGATGAACACAGTTTATGTTGTTTGCAGAAAGAAAAGGTGATTTATTATTTACAAGAAGATCTATCAAATAAGATGTCAAATCACAGGTGGTTTTGTCCATACTGACAGGTTGTTGAGTGTATATACACCAGTTTCGCATTTCAGTTTATCCTGATTCAATTTCATTCATAATTGACAACTGCATTTGCCTTTTCATATTTGCCATAAAATACTGTGCAAACAAAATTTGTGAGTATACGTGCAGCAAATCTTGTATCAACACTGACTGGCTGCCAGATTTGGAATCAATTCACTGATTAGTTTGAGAGTGATTAATGTGAGTGCTTAATTTAAATCCCTGATTTAAAAACGTTTATGGGACAAGAACTGACAGTCTAAATAGCACTTCAAAGTGCTACAACTGTTCCTTGCATGGATTCTGCTTTTGTGAAGTGTGGGGGTAAGTTTTTGCTCAGGTACAACCTGCCATAAGGTGATGATGTTCAGATGCCAAATTTTTCAGCCCTTCTTGCAATAAGAAATGATAACTGTTAACAGGTTTTCTGAGGAAAAATTGGAAGAAAATCCACTTTTTTCTTTCAACTGAAAGGACCACTAAGCAATGGCTGAATAGGGTACTAGGTTTAAATATTTCTTCATACCCACACTTGGAATTTCAGCCTGTTTTATGTACCCTACTTCCAGCTGGGACATGACAAGTAAAATTGAATTTTGGGTTTAGATAATAAAACAAGTCCCTGTAGAGAGTCCAACAGTTTCCTGGGGTAACTGTTAATTCAGCGAGAAGCTTTTCTCAGCGCTGTTGTGTCAGACATGGTGCTTTCCTTCTCTGCGTACTTCTGTCCTACGTGGAAGGGAAACCCACAGTCCAGGTCCAGCCATGGCTTTCCTGGCTGTCTGCTGTGCAGTTCTCCAGGAGCAGTGCAGAAGGGATCCAATGTAATGAACATACCAATAACCAAACGTCAGGGCTAACACTGGAAAAGAGGGGTTCTTCACACTAGGCCTGGTTTTGAAAGACATCATGAAAAAAAGAAGTCATAACATCAAAAAATGCTCTCTTGGATAGATTATGAAGGAAAGAACCCTAGAAGATCAAATAAATTCAATTATTTCTTTTTAGTAGGACACAGCTGCCTGCTCCTTCTTGAACAGACCGAATACATCTTTGACTGAATACATCCTCTTGCATCTTTGAACTCATCCGGTTTTGGTTGTTTGCCATGAGATACTGCCTTCTGATCCTTCTAAGGCTCTTCTTTTCTCAAAGTCAAAATCACAGCAGCATTTTAATAGCTAAAATAAATTACTGAACGCTTTCATATCTTAATTTATGTACATAAACAATCATTGTTTAGTTGACCCTTTCATCTGTTTAAATCTGCCTGGACATGGTGGAAGCAGACAGATTTCAATGGGAAATGAGAAATGTGCATTATAGATTTTTCCCTTCTCCAGCTCCTTTTGGAAATATTTATTAGTTAAACCAATCATGTGTGTAACACTGTTTACTAAGATTCAACATTACTGTTTTGCCCAGGCAGAATTCTCAGATATTTGGAAGGTACACAGTTCAGAACTGGTCTTCTCCTTGGTAACATTATTTTTGTGAGCTACTTTTGCAGCCTACAGCAAATTCCCTTCTATTCGTTATGGGCATATGCAACATGAACAACAGCACAAATTGGTTGTGCTGCTCTGTCTATACCTGTCTAGGTAACAAAATAAAATTGCCTCTTTTTCCTATTCACTACTTCAGGCTGCCAATAAACATGAAAAATCACAGCAACCACCCACCATGACTAGAAGAGATATTCATTGTTTTATGGCAGTCAAGCAACACAGAGCTGACCTAAAGTGCTCAACATTGACATGGATTATATTCAAATTAAAAATTCATGGGAGAAACCCTCCAGACCTCATCATTAGTTCTTCCAAAGCATCTCCACTTTATTTTGGAGTGAATTGAACCCTATGGAGTTGGTATGTAGAATCATGGAGAATGGATTCTGGCCCTTAATTGCCTTCTGCCAATGAAAAAAATTTTTATCATTTTAATACTTGACTAGTAGGCACACAAAATAGTGCAATTTCGTTGGACTTATTCATTGGTCTTCAGGAACACAAAAAGCACAGGTTCTTGTTCCTTAAAAAAAGAAAAAAAAAAAAAAAAGAAAAAAACGAGGAAAATTGCTCTGCAAGAACTTTTTCTTCATCTTTTGAAATAAGCTCATGGCAATCTATCTTCATTTAAACTGTAAGGGATCTGGCTTGGGTCCTGCAATAGACTCTGGTTCCTTTTAAAACAGGGAAATAGCTTCTAACTACATTGAGTTGCTTTTTAGAATTTATGAAGTAGAACACAAATCTAAGAGCTGGCAACATTTAGTGGTAATGAGGCAATTCTTACATGAGCGGGTTCATTACAGGATCAGCTCATGTTATTTTCCAGCAGCTGGAAAACAGAATCTTTCTCAGGCTGGGAATGAAAAATCTCACTTTAATATGATCTTGTGTATACCCTAATACACAATTAGTATAAGATGGAGGCATATCAGAATTCATCCTGCTGCGTCTAATGCAATGGGATTTTTACTGAAGGAAGAATGGGTATTTTACTGAAGGAAGAAAAGATGTTTTCCTCATGCAGTGCTGCTGTGCCAGCTGACCAGCAGCACATGGTGGAGAGTAGGACTTGGCTGTGCTTTGCTCCTCTGCAAATGTTTTGAGATTATCAACATTGCTCTGGTATGAGGCAGAACCTGTCCCTGTAGTCAAAAAGCACAAAGACAAGGAGCGTGCCTGGCTCTGTGGTGCAAAGAAGAGGCATTTGCTTACACAGGCATATTTCTTAATAATCTGTCATAACTTTCCAAGGGGTCTTTCCCACTCTATTTTTGCCATCAGATAGTTTCACAGCAGAGGTATGGCCCAAGAGGAGCTTGAAGTCTCTTCCCAGTCTCAGAGTTGGAGCGAGTTTGCCAGCACTGAGCCATGTAGATGCAATTCCTACCCACCAGTTCAGTCTTACTACTCTTCCACCACTCAGATTTTGACCAGGACAAGTTGCAATAATGCTGTTTTTCCAAGTGACTGTATTGGTGAGCCAGTGGATGCTCCTACAGTAGAGAATCCAGCTGTTTAGCTGCTCCTTTTGCTTTTTTTTTTTTTTTTTTCTTTTTTTTTTTCCTGTTAATCTACAGTGTGTATGCTGAGAGATTCTCTAAATGACCCAGGGCGGCAAACACAATCACCCCAAAATGGGAAATATTTGCCCCCTAAGTTGCACTCTGCCAGTCTTCAAAGTATTCTCAAAAGATGCTAAGATGATTATTTCACGTCACTTGCTATCTCCAAGTGTCCCCAAATTTAAAAAATACTTAAATCAGTAAAAAACAACAGGACAACAAAACATCCCACTCATCCTTTTTAAAGGCTGCAGAAGCGCAGAGAACAGCTAGAACTTAAGCTCTCAAGAGGAATCCAGTCATCCCAAGTCAGCTGCAGTTCCTCACCAGTTACTGAGCTGGCTCCCACAGTCAGTGCTGGTGCAGAAGGGGATGGAGGAGACCAAGGACAAAAACTGCTTCCCCAGCACTCAGTTTCCCAGCCGGCTGGGGCAGCTGGCTGTCATCACGATTTCCCTCCTCCCCAGTCAGGCATTATGCAAGGCTCAAACATGCCTTAGGAGTGAGGCCACAGAAAACCCAGTTACAGAATCAGGAGGGGTTGGGGAAAGGACGAAGATGGACTGAAACCTGTGAGGATTTTTAAAAGAAGGGCATCTTTAAGAAGCTTATTTTCTTGCAGAGGCTTGCAAACCTTACATTAGCAGCCTGACTGAAGTCAACAGATAGGCAGGCTGGGCAAAAACAGCAGTGTGAGTCAATGCCAGCAGTTATCATCATAATTCTTTGTCTCAGAAAAAAAATGAATTACAAAGAACTACACAAGTTAGGTAATATGCAACATTTTTTTAAAACATGTGGATTGCAGTGACAAAAGTCAAGGAAGCTTGAAAACTCTTGACTGGAGTGCTGAGAAATCACAAAGTGCAATGTTAGACTGCTGAACCAAGATAATTTTTTGCTTTAGACAGAAGATGCAAAAACAGAAACCAAAAACATCACAAAAAACAAACCACAAAAAAAAAACCCCTGGCATAAAAAGAATCAGGTATCTCAGCTGCAAAGAAGGCCAAACTGTGAGCTAGGAACAGATTGTTAAAGGAAGACACTCAAGCAAGTCAGCCAAGTATTTATTTTGATTTATACTAATGCTTGGCCCAAAGCCCCAAATACTTTAAAACATACTACTAGAACAGTAAGAATATGAGTGAAATTGCAACTTCAGCTTCAGATTAATTTTATAGCAACTTAAAATTATTATTGACCTTTAAAGAGCAGCTACTAATGGTTTGAATTTCTGAGACAAGTGAATAAGCTCTGAATGAGACACGAGAGAGAGAGACAGAGATAAAATAGACTCCAATAAGCCAACACTGGTAACTTTCCTGGTAAGAGTTTTTGTCATTGAGACAAAGAGGCTGTAGTTCTTGACCTACAGCTCACCCAGGATGTATAGGTTTGCAGGAAGTTTCTGGCTGAATTTTTGCCTCTCTCTACAAGAATTCAAACTAGCTGGTAGTAGCAATTTCTGTCCTGAAATCCAATCTATAGTTCTGAGAGACTATCATGTTGTCATGGCTCAGTGAGACTCAAAAAAGAATTTCACTGCTGTTTGCAAACAGATTGGTATGGCTGAAAGTCAGGGTATGCTCTTCTGTGCTGGAGAAGATATAATTTAACACCCTTGGACCCAATTTTACCCTAATTATAGGAACTGAGAACTTTACAGTGAAGTCAGTGGGCAGAAATCAGACCTCTTACTGTAGGCTGACAGACAAATAACAATCTGCTACATAGGCAAATGTGATTTACCCTGCATGCTAAAAAATGAATTTTAAATAGCTCTATATCGGGGATTCTTCGAAAATAGAGGACCAGTGGATTAAGATGCATAGATGACAATGCATTGATATGAAAAGAGCCAAGATCGTTTGGTGAACACCTTCCTAGTCCTGGATGCATTAGAGGTTCATTTCTTGAAGCAGTGAACAGACAACAGCACGAAGGAGTAAAGCCTGAAAATGGGGGGAAGTAAGCAGGAGAAGGACATTCTCCAAAGTTTAATCTGCTATTATATTTTTAAGACTCTTTTGTTATCCCCAGCTTAATTATAACTGGATTTGCCTTGCTTTTTCTTACTCTCTTGCTGTAGCCAGAACTGGCAGCGACATTGCAATCCTTGAAGTAAGTGCTGATAAAAGGAGAATCCACAGGGAAGCCTGGTGCGTTGCTTTCCAGGCGCTTTGCGTGCAAGGAGTCAAGCCGTGGTTAATTACCTGCTTCCAGCCACTCCTTGAAAGCTGAAGAGCTTTTCTTTGTATGGCTACAGTAGCCATGGCAGCTGCTCCTTTATTAGTTGCAGCACACATTAGAGCAGGCTGGGTAACAAGACTGTGTGCAAGGTGAAGATGGCGTGCAAATTTGTATTTAAAAAAAAAAAAAAAAAGGAGAGGCAAATAATCTGTTTACTGAGAGCAGGTAATGGAGGTGCCAATCAGAACCCGAAACTGTCACACATTTCACCATTAGGGAAGAATGACTAACAACTGAATATTGCACTGATGTATGTAATTATGTTCTGATCTGTCTAACTACCCCTGGCACCTGATAATAGATCCTTCACTAAAGATGGGCCTGAGTCCATCATTTTTCTCTCAAATTTGAAAAACCAAAATCTTTGACATTAGTTGTATTCAGACCAGGATTTAGAGCTAAACACAATCTGACCGCAGCAAGACAGAGGTTCTAGCAGTGAATTTCCCTGATATTTTACTGTTTCAGTGGGGAAGGGTAAGACCGGAGAAGAAAGGGCACTGTTTGATATCACAGTATAAATATTACTGCTTCTGTCTCTGCCAGAAAGTTGTCACTGACAGAATAAGGTGCAACTGGTTTTAATGCTGTATGTCCACACGAGGAGATCATGAAGAGTAGTGATCCTGTCTCAGTCCTTTGTCCTGGGCACAAACCCAGTATGACTATGGTTGCTCTCACACATGGGCCTGGAGGGCAATAATACTCAGTTATGGGACTGACCATAACTATTTCACTGTCCTGTCTCCTGACATTCCCATAACTAACACCACTGGCCAGCCAGATATTCCCAGCCCTGCATCACCTCCCCAGATGTTGCCATTCCAATTCTTCTGTCAATTTTGTGTCAGGCAGACTTAAAACCTGAGTTTTCTCAGTAGACTTTCTCCAAAGTGTACCTGTTTCCAAAGAGCTCACTCTCACATCACCATCTCCCTTCAAGGGAGGAATCGCTTTTAATTTCACCCAGATTTCACAGCAACTAGCACCTGCTAGCTGGTTTTGCTGGGAAATTTAATGTTCAAGCCCAGTTCTGTGCTGTCTTTTGCCTCTACAATTCCAGCAAATGAGGACATGCATTTGCAATATGATACTCAGTCTTTTGTCAGCAGATGCTTTGAACAGTCTCCTCTGTGTCCTGGTAAAATTATTTCCTACTGAGACAGGAACAAGTAGGGCATGGGAAACCAAAGCCCTGGAAATGCTGAGTTATAACTGTTTCAGGAAGGCATCAGCTTTCCATAAAACCTGCCTATCTAAAACATATTTCCCAAATGTGCTGGCCACTCTCTTAGACCCTCCCAAATCCTCATCAGCACACAAAATAAACAGATGAAACACACAAACCTCTCAGCTTCCAGCAGAGGACTGCTTCCTTGGAAACACTTGGCATTTCTGTGGGGTCACAGCTGAAACCGAGTCTGGATCTGGCAGAAAGCAGCTTGTTTAGCACAGGGCTGTACCTTTATTGAAGGACATGTTAAATCTGTGTCCAAGAGCACAGTTTGGGATTTGTACCCTGGATTTCAAAGGAAGACTAAATAGTCACCATATAAAATAAAATGAAATTAAATAAAATTAAATAATCAAATAAAATAAACCAAACAAAATAATAAATAAAACAAACAAAAAATTGGCTAAATTAACAATTAAATTAATTTAATTAAATATATAAGATGTTTGGCATTGGAGCTTAGGCTAAACCAAATTAAAATACAAGTCAATAAAAAGCATGAGGTGTTTGGCACTGGAACTGCCTTAGTCCGATAAAAGATGACCATTAGCTGACTTGTGGCTAATACAGAACCATTTCTGAGTCTTAGGCAGAGGAATCAAATGTAGGAAAGAGGAAATTTATACAGTTTGGTTCCTGAGATTAACAAGTTACCCAAATTTCATTTGAAGCTCAAAACAGAGCAACATTTTCCTCAGTGAATTTCCATAGTTCTGTAAAAGAAAAAAAGCAAAGCATTCTTCCTACTCCACTCTCCCTGCAAGGGACTGGTTATAAGAACTATTCACAGCTTGCAGGTGTGTTTAAGGTTTAGGTTTTTCAGCTATGTAATAGAGCTTGCCTCTACAATTTCCAGGTTTCTCTTTTTAATTCCCAAAGTTAAAAGTAGCTGCAGACACAGAAACTGCACCAGCATAACCTAATAGTGGGCATGAGTGCTAGTGCAATTTAACTTACTGTGTGGCAGAAATACTAAACTTGGTCTCAATGAAACCTTAATAGAAGATTGTGTATGAAAGCACCACACATGACTGGATGCTTCTGTGTACATGGTGTGAGAGTGCAAGGGACTGACATCTACAACACAACGTGTTAGTGACTGAAATCAACTTTGTTTAAAATAAATACCATTTTCCCCTTCCATATGGTCTCCTGCTGAGTTTTGTGAAATTAATTTTGCATATGCTGCTTTGATAGAAGGATCCAGGAGCAAGTGATTCTCATTCCAAAACAATTAGCACATGACTAGGGAACAAATCTGTCAGTACATCAGTCTGGAGACTAAAGTTGAGGCAGTTCTCCTGCCTTAGGTACTTTTAAAGAAAGTATTCTATAAAGCATTTCTCTCACCCATTTAAGTCCCTGGGATCACTGCCACATTGCATGCAGTGAAGTCTTGCTAAATCAGCAGGACAGACTGTCACAAGACGTGATAGCACTGAATGGTGCTGCAGAATGTTTTAAAATGTACACACATACCAATCAGGGGTGATAGGGACAGATCTTGAATCCCTTTGCAAATTGATAATTTAAAAAGCACCATTCCTAGAAAGTCAACTGACATATTAATGAATTAGTTTTAAAGCAAAAAATTGCCCAAAATGCTGGCATAGAGAATCATAAGAAATTAAAACCTTCCAAGCTCTTTTCAGTAAAACATACAAATTTGAGCATTTCAGAAGCTTTGTTCTTCTTCCAAGATGCTTTAGATTGAAGATTCATTAAATCTCCTTTCTTCTTTCAAAGCAGTTTTGGTTTCACACAACATAAATATTTCCATAAGCCTTGGAATGAGTGAATAGGGATAAATTCTTTGTACTGGGGCAAGAGCGTTAGACATCCATAGGACACGCCACTGAGCACAATCAGTTTCCAGGCAATTTCCAGTCCTCATCCATGATTTAAGGGAGACTTCTGATATGACAATGCTCTTTGCTTTTCTGTTTCTAAGCTCAGCTCTGCAGAAGCAGCAGAGTTCTGACATTTTCAAGAAATGATGAAAGGCATTGCATTTGCAAAGATACCCAAGGATATTTGCTTTAGAAGGGAAACAGATTTGGAAGACAAGGAAAAAGATGACAATGTATTCAGCATCTTATATAATTTCTGTTAACTTTGGCATGATCAACAGCTAAAACTGTCTATTTTTAGTTCTTGTATACTTCTGAATAAATGCTGGCCAAAGATGCCTCAGTGAAATGATAAGTTTTCCTTTCTGTTTTTTTTTTTTTCGATTTGGAGGAGCATCTAAAGAATATATGACCTAGGAAGAGGAGGAGTTGAAGGAGAAGAGCATATACACAGTTCACTCTTTTTTTTTCCATTTTATTGCTCTGAAGTCACAAATGCACCTCCTCCATTTGTTGGGGCCAGTTTAGCTTAACTCCAATTACAGAGCATGAAAATGTGCTGTTTTATCTCTCTCAGCACCTGTGCCCACACACGCTGTACACCTGGCAGTACTGTGCAGGCTGTCACCCTGACACAGGTGGCTGAAACACTGGCTTGAAGCACGGCTCTAGCCCATCACACCTGTGTGCACAGGCAATAAATATGTCTTAGCTCGGGGACAGCAGTTAACGGCTCGGAGCAAAGTCTGCCTGCGGCACCTACAAAGAGCCCTGGCTATGAAAAAGCCCTCTCTTGGAAACAGAACCTACCTCCTATGATCAAAGGCAGGAGAACACAGCTAAGCTGCAGGGGCTGACAGATGCAACCAAGCAAAACCTTTCTGCTTTAAATCCATTTACTTTTTCCATTAGAGAGAGCAACACCTATGTAACTGTTTTGCAGACAGGTCCATGGAGATTTTCTGATTACCCTTTTAGTAACTTACAAGACAATCAACATCCAATTTAGCCAGACTTTTAGCAGCCACTCGGTTTTCTCCTTACACAGCTTTCTCCACCCATGTTATGCCCTAAAATGAGGGAATGAAGTTTTAGGTGATTAGGAAGGATCATAACAGGGTACCATTAGCATACTGTCTGTTTTAAAGTCAAAAAGGGAGCACAGTAGTCACCACTTCCCATTCCCTTCCCTATCCACTATGACAGGTGCTAAACAGTGCTGTTTACAGTGTTATAGCATGAAGTCAACCTGCCAAGCTTCTAGCAGAGCAGAAAACTGACTTATTTGCCTTCTCTTCCAAATTCCCCTGGACAGCACTTGATGCCTACCCTGCCTGCCCTCCAGGTAAAGGTCTTGTGAATGGAAGTTATGTCCAGATCATGGGATTCCAAAGGGAAAAACTGACATGACCATTATGAGCCTAGCAGGAACTGTGCCTAGGCACCAATCTAATGCCAGAAGATTCCCTACTTGTCACTCTCCTGACCCTGATCCTAGTCCTAACCATAACCCTAGGCCTGGACTGATTTCTGCCCTGGGACAGGCTAACTTTCCAGGCGTCCATTACTGATGTGAGAGTCCTGTTGGCAAAAAATCCTCACTAGCACAACCCAAACCACTTTGAAGACTGCATGATTAAGTGACCTCACACATGGCTGGTGGCAATTTAGTACGAAGGAAAGTTTTGAGTATACAGGTACCAGTCTATGAGACCCAAATATCACGTCTTTAGTAATGCTTCGTAGGTACCAAAGAAAGAACATTGCAAAAGGGAAAGGCAAAAGGAAGAAATAACAAATTCTGCTCTGGGCTTCTCCTTGCTCTCAAGCACTTTCAGATTAAACTGTGAGAAAGGCAACGAGTTTGTTTGCCACGAAAAACCTTTTTCCTCATATTTCTGATATACCAAACCCTGTCAGGACAGACCTACTAGTGAAGTCACCAGAAAAAGACTTCCTCCTACAGGCACCCGGTGCTAAGCAGCAGGAGAAGGACGCATGGCAGCTATTCTCCTGTTTGCTGATAGAAGGTCCTGACTGATGCTCCTGAGGCCCGTTCCACCAGCACCGCCATCCTCCTGCAGGCACCTTCCGATCCGCACTGCTTGAGCTGGCTCAGCACCAGGCTCACAGGAAACGCTGCAACCCCACAGCTCTTCCTTAATATGGCTAAACAAATAGACGAAAACAACTTAAAACCGGCCTGGACACATCACTTATACGCTACCGCCCTGTCCTCTTCCCATTGCAGAGCACCAAACAAGAAGAAACCCTTCCAGGGAACGGAGCCAGAGAAGGGGGGGAAGAAAGTTCATCAGGAGGCCAGGTCGCGGGCAGAGCCGGAATGGTGTCACCGCGCAGGCACCGCCGCGGACGCTCGGGGACAGCCCGGTGCCGCCGGCCGGGAGCAGGATGTGAGCTCACGGCACCGCCCCTTCCCCGCCCGCCCCGCGGTGCCGGTTCCGCCGCCCGAGTCCCGCCGCGCTGCCTCTCGCCGCCTCCGGGGCCGGGGGTCCCGGCTCCGCCTGGGCCGGTGAGTGCTGCGGGGGGACCGCGCCCCTGGGGCCGGCCCGGGCGGCGGG
>VZTJ01003086.1:227741-275749 GCA_013397795.1 Orthonyx spaldingii
GTCCGTAGGCAGACGCGGGAGAGCCCCGGCGGTGCCCGCGGCCGGAGGAGGTGCCGCCATGGGGAACCAGCTGGCCGGCATCGCCCCCTCGCAGATCCTCTCGGTGGACAGCTACTTCTCGGACATCCACGACTTCGAGTACGACAAGAGCCTGGGCAGCACCCGCTTCTTCAAGGTGGCCCGAGCCAAACACCGGGAGGGGCTGGTGGTCGTGAAGGTGTTTGCCATTCAGGATCCGACCTTACCCCTGACGAGCTACAAGCAGGAGCTGGAGGAGCTGAAGATAAGATTGCACTCGTCACAGAACTGCCTCCCCTTCCAGAAAGCCACCCTGTCCGAGAAGGCCGCTATGCTTTTCAGACAGTACGTACGGGACAACCTTTATGACCGAATTAGTACCAGGCCATTCCTGAACAACACTGAGAAAAGGTGGATCGCTTTCCAGATCCTCACCGCGGTGGACCAAGCGCACAAATCCGGAGTCCGCCATGGGGATATTAAAACAGAGAACGTCATGGTGACCAGCTGGAACTGGGTTCTTCTAACTGACTTTGCCAGTTTTAAACCAACTTACCTTCCTGAAGACAATCCCGCTGACTTCAATTATTTCTTTGACACATCCCGGAGGAGAACGTGTTACATTGCTCCTGAGCGTTTTGTCGATGGCAGCATGTTTGCCACGGAGTTGGAAAACATGCGGGACCCTTCGACTCCTTTGGTAGACTTGGCGAATAGCAATCAGCGAACAAGAGGGGAGTTAAAACGTGCAATGGATATCTTTTCTGCAGGTACTTGGAGCTATCAGGAGAGACTAATGTGTTGTTTTTGACTGTAATGCAGTACAGAAGAGCTTGATTGGGTATTTTAGGTCTTTTTTTTTTTTTTTACAACAGGCTTGGAGATCAGCATGTTTAAAAACTTGCTCATTTTAAACAAAACACCAAAACCTTTTCATTCACAGAAAAATACAGACACAACACAGTAGGCTACATAATTTATGTATATCATTATTACCTGAGGAGGGAAATCACAAATTATTCTGTTGTGATTCAACTATGCTCTGGGAAAGAGGTGGTTCTGCAAGGCACAGAAGAAGGTAGAGAAGCATGTGCCTCATGGAGCCTGAGAGGAGGAACCAGTCAGTGGTCCAGCTGTGGGCGGACTGAGACAGCTTTCAGGGTAATTTGGCAGTATTGGCTTTAGAAGCCCACTCTCATTTCATTTTCCCCACAGGCAGGAAGTGGGAGCAAAGTCCTGTTATAGTCCCACTCGCAAATACTTGTTAGAGTTTGCTTGTGGGAGATTGCCTTTAGTCTTGGTCATGTCTTGGGCAGTGTGAAAGCCACAAATTTAGCCCTGGTGTTTTGGGGTTTTCCCCCCTTAAAGTGATTGAAAGTATGAATTTAAAGGAAATGGTTACTTCATTTTACAAGCTGCTCTTATGGCTAGACTTCCAGGATACTCCACCGATAAAGCAGACTATTGTGAGCAAACTGCAGGAGCAGGTTCTTTGAAGAGGACTTGTGTCATGTACACAACACTGGGGGTCTGTGTTTGGCAATCATGTGTGAGTGAATATATGCTATCTCCCAGCATCAGCTGTGGGAGCAGAAGTTATTTCTTTACCTTCTGTAAAAGGGCTGCTTAATTTTGACCTACTGCCCGATCCATGCTGACTTACCACACTCTTCTTCCACATGACAGTGATGTGGGTTCCTTTTCTAGTGATGGATTTTCCAGCTGGCAGGTGGCTGAAGTCACTGCCTCATGTTTCCTAATTGCGAACTCGTCTGCTGTTGACATGCTTGAAATAAATTACTTGGGACATATTTCAGGCATCAAGTATAAAAGCCAGGTTTTGGAGCTTGAGATGTTATCTCCTTTTTGCAAATTAATTTGGCAACATGTTTGCCTTATTTTTAATCAAGCAAAGAGTTGTTTAGCATTTGTTCTTGTCTGCATATAGAAAACAAAGTTAAAGTGTCTGTTTATAATCCTCTGATGTCTTTGACTTCTTTTTTTTTCTTTTGTTCCCCAGGTTGTGTAATAGCAGAGCTCTTCACAGAAGGTGTACCCTTGTTTGATTTATCCCAGCTTTTGGCTTACAGAAATGGCCTCTTTTCCCCTGATCAGGTCCTAAACAAAATTGAAGACCGCAGTATCAGAGAATTGGTAAGGATGAGTTACAGAATTAGAACCATCTGTGTGTTCTGTTTGTAGTTTATTTCACCTACTTCGGTGACAGATTGCTTATTGTTTGGGTTTGGGTTTTGATATTTTTGTATTACAAATGTCTAAACCTTTAATCTTTCTCTCCTGCTCCCTCCTACTTCTTCCTTTCTCAAGGTCACTCAGATGATCCATCGAGAGCCAGATAAACGTTTAGCAGCAGAAGATTATTTGAAACAGCAACGTAACAATGCATTTCCCGAAATATTTTATACTTTCCTTCAGCCTTACATGGCCCAGTTTGCCAAGGAAACGTTTGTGTCAGCAGATGAGCGTATATTGGTCATACGTAAAGATCTGGACAACATCATTCACAATCTCTGTGGGCACGACCGCACAGAGAAGGCCGAGGGAGAGACAAAAGAGAATGGGCTGGTTATTCTAGTGTCTGTGATAACTTCCTGTTTACAGACTCTCAAATACTGTGATTCAAAACTGGCTGCTTTGGAGCTGATTCTTCATTTAGCCCCAAGATTAAGTGTAGAGATTCTTCTGGATCGTATTACTCCTTATCTGTTACATTTCAGCAACGACTCTGTGCCCAGGGTGAGGGCAGAATCTGTGAGGACACTAACTAAAGTTCTTGCTCTCGTCAAAGAGGTGCCACGCAATGATATTAACATTTACCCAGAATACATTCTGCCAGGCATTGCACACTTGGCCCAGGATGAAGCCACCATCGTCAGACTTGCATATGCTGGTAAGAGGACATCCAGTCAAAACTCCAAATCTTGAGCTTTTCTGTATTCCCTTAACTGTTTCTGTCAGTAAAACTCACCAGAAGTCTAAGAAGTGACTGCAGGTAAAGACACTTGTAGCTCACATTTCATTAGCTCTGATTGTTTACCTAAAATGACCTGGTGGAACTGAATAAAAACAAAACTAACTTAAAACATCAGTGTGCTGCTGGCTGCAGAGCTGTTTTCCAACAAAATGAAATTTGATATGTGGGGGGCTGAAATTAGATTATTTGCTGTATAATGGACTGGCTTATACTGCAACAGATGTTTTCTTTAGATGTTATTCAGATATATGAGTTCTGCAGGGTTCAGGAAGAAGCTTTGTAGTCATGCCTGTGTTTGCTATTTACTATGTACCCTTACTTGCTATGACTAGCACATTTTCAGGTGTGTTGTTTTAGTTTTGGGGTTTGGGTTTGTTTAGTTATAAATGTAGTTTTCAGTTGAAAATGTCCCAGGTGATTGTTTTCTTTTGTTTACTAAGTGAACTGATAAAACTACTTGTTGAAGACTTTGTATACTTTGTGAATAGAACCAAATGTGGTCACCATGATCAATTTAAATTTAAAATACATCGATGTATTTAAAGGTAGTCTAATTGAGTTAACTTCTGTTACTGTAGTACACTTTTGGAAGTGGTCGGACTTAAGAGGATTTGGTCTGGGCTGTGGACAGGCTCTATTGGCATGTTGCTGTTGTTTTGGATGACACTCAGAATGGCTGCTTAAGTGGGACTTCAGCCTTGATGTTATTGTTCCTGTGCCAGCAGTGGCCTGACCCATATAATGCATCCTGAGTTGCTCCAGCAGCTTCCAAATGGTGCAGAACGGTGCCAAATCGTCTGGATAGATACCCTGGCAAATGTTCTAAAAGTGGATTCCAGGGTAACAAGTTGTCATTCCCTAGGATACATGTCCTGGTGTGGTGGTTGTTATTTAGTTGCAGTCTACTATGTGGCAATGTTAGTTAATTCAGGCTGTTTGGCCTTTACGTTCTATCAAGTCATTTAGCTGCAAAACTGAGATTAAGTGGTATTTAGGGCTAGTTCTAGAAGAATTAAATTAGCCTTTGTTACACCTGATATCATTAGGATTTTTCCACTTGTTTACATGACAAAAGTACTGTGTGATTTGATGTACTTGGTAGCTTTGCTGGGAGTCAACAGAAGTAGGTTGATCAGGGCATGCTGTGTGATTTCAGTCCTGTTTGCCCATCATGACTGGTGTTGTCAGTGGCTATAATCTTTCTTCAGGGGGATCATCTGACTGATGTGGATTGGCAAAGTGGAACAATTCCTAACCAAAATGTTTTCCTTTGCAGAAAACATAGCATTGTTGGCAGAAACAGCTCTGAGATTTCTGGAGTTAGTACAGCTGAAAAATCTGAATATGGAAAATGAACCAAATGGTGAAGAAACAGATGAAACATCTCACCCTAGTGATAACTATGACACAGGTAATGTCACTTTTTGCTTATAATAGCAAATCATGGGTCAAAGCTCCTAGGTAGCACTGATCTATCTCATCTCTCAAATCTTAACCTTCCTATTAAATGGGAAGAATGATTTGTCTTGACCAGTATCAAAGTGTGTGTGTTACAGCTTCATGTAGAGACAGACACCTCTGCTCTGAATGTTGTGAGGGACAAAGAAGTATATAAATGAGCATATTTTTCCTCTCCAGAAGTTCTCAAGGTATTTGACTGTGATGCTGGTTGCATATTCAGCTTCACTTCCAACTTGTCTCATAAACAAGTCAGCTGCAAAAACACTCCTGTGTTCCAAATACTGCTGTTGGAGTGGGAAGCAGCATTAGCTTTGGAAAACCTGTCAAAATCTAGCATAGTCATTGTACTGTATTTTTCAGTCACTCTTCCATTTCTGTCCCTGTGCCTCACAATTCTTGTCTGTTTGCCTGGCAAAGCAAATAAGATTTGGCAATAAGATTACTGTAACTTTGTATTATAACTAGCACAGAGTTAAAATCCTGGATGGATTTTCTTTTCCTTTCTCTTCGGAAAGACAGATGGTAATAAGTGACCTGTGTGTCATCTCCAGTGCCTTTTAGCATTGCATAAATTCCCAGAAGAAGGCTGGGCAAGTCTTCTAAGCTGGGAAGAGCTTGTGGTTAAAAACTCTCATTTCTCTTCTGAGCAAAGTAGATCAGTCTGCGACTAATCAGAGCTGCTAAACATCCTGCACGTATTCCATTTGGGGAAAAGGCAATTATCTCTTAACTAGTTGCAGGATGAAACTTTAAAATAAAACAGCAACGAACCTACTAAAACCAAATATAAAAGATCCTCTTCAAGTTCCATCACATAAGGCGTGGGGTGCTCAGAATTGCTGAGGAGTGAGAGAGAAAGCTCCATCACATGGGCTGTATTTCTAAGAAATGCTGTCCCCTATCCCTTGAGATAGCTTAGAGATGAAGGAAGTAACACAAAGAAGAAAGAAGGTTGAGTAGTTCTGTTCTTTTCACCCTTTTAGAAACCAAGCATGAGAAATTTGAACCTAGAAGGCGGATTTTTCATGTGACTGATAGACAGGGTCATGATAGAAGCAAATTAGCTGGACTTCTGACTGCAGGCAAATGATAATCACCCCTCAAAGCTGGTGCAGCAGCAGCTGAAATGTTTATGTTACTTGTTTGAGATCCTGCCTTGTACAGTTTTCAGTAATAGCCAGTGCATTAACAATCTGTTATTTCCATTTAATAGAAGTATTTTTTTTAATTGTGTCATGGAGTAGAAGCCATAGGCAAGGTCATCTTCAAATTTTTCATCAGTATTGTTAGGGTAACTGCAGAAATTTAATGAAATTGGAAGCACTCCCTTTTTCAAGTGTTCTTATATTCCTCTCTGTATGCTTAATGAAGTGGATCTATCTACCTAACTGAAAACATACTCTTGATCTGTTGTCAGTTCACAAATTTTGAAATTCACAGTCAAATAAACACATCAAACCAAAATCACCTCAAAGCATTTTGTTTACTGTGGTAATATTGCTGCTGACTCATTCTGATATTTCTTCACATCTGCATATCACAACATTTTAGGTGTATAAAATGAGCGGAATCGTCTTAGTGGAAGTTGCAACAAGTTTAGAATAAATTGATCTGGGTAAAAATGTCTCACATTTCTCTAGTCTTTGGATTTGTCACCACCTCATGCTTAGCCTGAAGTCTTTGGTAAGCCCTTGTTGAAACTCTTGAGGTTCTGTTGCGTTGCCCATCTTACCGAGTCTGGTGTTCTTCGGGATGGCCTGTCACTGTAACTCCTTTAGCAGCAGGTAGTGCACATGCACACGCTGCTTCTCATCAGCCAAAATGTTCATCCTGTTGTCCCTTGCAGAGTTGCAAGCCTTGCATGAAATGGTCCAGCAGAAAGTTGTTACTTTGCTAAGTGACCCAGAGAATATTGTGAAACAAACACTGATGGAAAATGGAATAACACGTCTGTGTGTCTTTTTTGGACGTCAAAAAGCCAATGATGTTCTTCTGTCTCATATGATCACTTTCTTAAATGACAAGAATGACTGGCATCTTCGAGGAGCTTTCTTTGACAGCATTGTTGGTAAGTGTTTGGTTTCAGCCAAGAAAGAAAATAATGTAAATAAATTAACAGCTCGCAGGATATGCAAAAAATAAGTAATGTAAAAGTCCGTCCTTATAAAGATTTCTAGAATTTATAAGAAAAAGACTTTTCTGAATTATTGGGGGATAATGTTTCTTTAGGGAGTGAGGATGAAACAATGTAGATACAAATGTATACTTCTCTTAGTTCAAGTATTTAATACAAGTGAGGCTGAGGCATTTAAGCCTAGAGTAGTTTAACATTAAAAAATTGAAATTCAAATGGGTTTTTTTTTCTTTGAGTCTCTGCTAAAGGCACTAACTTCAAAAGTTAAATTATGGCAAGTGAATACTAGGATTTCTGCAAGCTCTAGTAGATGCATCACTTCACATGTGTACATGGTCCCATTAACTTCAGTAGATCTGTTCATATGATGCATTGGTATATGCTAAAGTTATAACAGGAAATGTTTTTCAGTGCCTTAAAACCTCACCTACAGATTCCTGTCACTTCAGAAAATTTCATAACAATTTAAAAAAATCCTACCAATAATGACATCAGCTGTTAAGTATATCTAATGCTCTATGTACGTTGGAAATTATTCCACGTGACTATTGCTGAGAATCAGTGCTCAGGATTTGTGGGTGAAGAAAACTTTCTCAGTTGCAGTACCTGAGGGTAAAAATGGTACTTCAGGTACCACGGCAAGAAAACCAATCATAATCAAACTTCCAGCAGGGTCATTATGGTATCTGCACATTCCATTGTGACTGGAAGCCACAAAATGCTGTGCTGGCAAACTGCCAAGAGGTGATTTTGGTAACTTATCAGAAATTATTTAGAAGGAGCAATGGAGTAGCCAAAGCACAAGTCAGAGTGTACTGGCTTCTTGCTAGAGACATAGGGATGTGAGGCAATTAAGTGTAAAAGTGAAGACATGTAACCTATATTTTTAACTCCTCTCCCAGTATTCATTCAAAACATCCATAGAAGAATTCAGATAAAGTTCTAAAACTATATTTTTATTTTACTTCAAGTTTTTGCACATCTTTAAAACTGATCTCTCTAACTGGTATTTAAGGAAGTGCAGGCACTGCTGCCTGTGGCTGTGAGCAGTTGCCCTTCTGTAACAGTGGCACTGAGAGGATTTCTCTTACCTGTGCTATTTCTCTCTTCTCCCTCCCTTCCTTTTTGCAAAGGGTTGCAAAGTCCAGCTTTAAAACATGAACAAGTATATTGATTATTACCTTACTAGATTAGAAGTGATAAAGTTATTTTATGTTTACTCTCAATTCTGATGGGAAGACATAGAGTTTTGTGGTGTTGATCAATTTGCTTTGGATTTTTATGTGTTCTTTTGGTGTTTCAGGTGTTGCTGCTTACGTTGGCTGGCAAAGCTCATCAATACTCAAACCTCTGCTTCAGCAAGGTCTCAGTGATGCTGAAGAATTTGTCATTTATAAAGCGCTCAATGCTCTTACTTGTATGTGCCAGCTGGGACTCTTGCAAAAGCCCCATATTTATGAGTTTGCTTGTGATATTGGTAAGTTGGAATACTGGAGAATACCCTGTTTTCCTAGCAAAGAAAAGAAATCTCAGTACTACATAAAGCTACACTGTCAGCTTAGCTGTCCAGAATACAAACCTGTAGTACTGTTTTAGAATCTAAACAAAATTGTGGTAAGTAACTACTTCTACTTGAACCATGTCAGTGCTCAGGACTCTAAAATAATCGTTTTGGTGGAACAAATTGGAAGCATCTTCTCAGATTTTATATAGGGCAGTGGCAAAAAACATTCAGTCTAAAAACTTTCTGCCCTAAGATCTGTGCTTGTTCTAGGTGGCAACCTGCTATAAAGAAAAAATCATGGTTGTTTCTGGTAGTCTGTCAGGCACATAGCTTGTAAACGCTTACACATTAGCCTTTGAAGATGACAGAATTCAGACAATCATGATCCTTTCTTATCCTATTTCTAACACCATGAAAACCCATTAACTCAATACACCTTTGGTTGCAGAGTTGGTCTCTCCTTCCTTATCACACTTATCAATTTAATTTAGATGTGCCCAAGATTTACCAGCTATGTATGGAAAAAAAAATTACCAAATGATCTTTTGAGATGTAGTCTGCTTCCTATTAATGTTATAGTTTTTCAAATGCACTCAGAATTTGGAGCAGATGATCTGTGATTATATCTCATGACTAGATACAGTGCTTTGACAACAACTTCTTAAAGCCCACATAATTAGAGGGACTTCTGAATCTCATAATCTTAGAACATTAGTGATTCTTCAAGGAAAAGAGGGAAAGCAGGAAGGAATAAAATATTTACTTCAAAAGAAAAAATAAATCACCCGTATTAGGATTCACTGTAATTGTCAGAATGTGGTTGAGATTTATTTTTGGATTAGTCTCCATTGCAAATTAGGGATTGAAATGAACAAATAGGGAAAATATGCTTTTTGGCAAGAGCAAGAAAACTGAGCAGCATGAGCACAGTGAAATCCATGAAATAATTTCCTCCGTATGAATATTTTAACCTTGGTGCTCTGGAGGAGAGAAGGCTCAGTTTGGGAGTAATTCTCTCAGAAGGAAATTGCATCACAGGTTGCCATATGCAGGATGATCTCCTCTCTCCTATATGAATGATATATTTTAACAGCCTGTTTTTCTTTCAGCACCATTCCTTTGTCACCCTAATCTTTGGATATGTTATGGTGCAGTTGGATTTATCACTGTGGTAGCACAGTATTTGAATATTGCTGATGTCTACTGCAAGCTAATGCCATACCTCCATCCCTTTATCACACAACCAATAATACAGGTAATACTTCAAATAATGTTTATGGGAATATGTCTTGACTAGCCATGATTCTTAAGTTTGTCTTTGCCATGGTTCTGGCTATGAGAATAGTAGATTACTTTTTTTTCAATTAAGATTACAGACAATTATAGACATTTGATCTTTGCTGGCAGATTGATGGAATGACCCTTGCTTTCCATGTTTTAAAGACTGTTGTCTCAAATTTGCTGCAAAATGCAAAACATTTTACAAAGCCTAAAATCAACAGGTATGTTTTTGGTTCAAGTCTTTTCTGCCTTGTTTGTAGTCAAACTCTTGCAACATTGTGCTAGTTTGTAGGAGTCTAAAAGGCATGACAAGTTGGCTGTGAAACAAGTGGTTTTATGTTCTGTGCTTTCATCTACAAGACCAGTCTGTTAGGTAGTGGTTACCATGCTTGTGATTTCACCAGCACCACTCCTGTGTTTCAGTGCTTTGCCAAGGGTGAGGGCACAATGCTCAGCATGAATAAATTAAGTCATTTACTATCAGTGCATGTGCAGGAATGACCTGCATTGTGCTGGTAACATGATCATATCTTGCATACAAGTTCAGGACCTGTGGACTGCACCTCTCAGGTGTTTAAATAGATAAGAAATAGTTGCAGTACTTACATTGAGAAATACATCCTGTGTTTAACATTTTGTTGTCAACCTTGCAGACAGGAACTTCACTATAATAACATTTTTCCTTGTTTACATGTCCTTTATGCTGTATTTTAGGCATTGATTGATAAATTTGTCTTGTTCACTTCCTGTTTCAATACTATATTTAGCAAGCAAGTAGTGGGTAACATTAAGTTGGATCGTATTAAACTCCTCACTCTGGACCCATTTTGGACTTGTTTTTCATGTAGACAGTAACTTATGAGAAGGACTTTATAGGAAAGAGGGAAAGAGAATGGAGAAAGTCTGATATGACCAACACAGATCTTAGTTCCAAGAAAGGAGACAAGTTGAGTCTAGATGATTTATACAATTTATATGGATATCATCATGTTGACTGGTCTGTTGTTTTGAGTTGCAGGTAGACAAAGAAATAGTGCTGTTAAGTGTACTTAAGGAGCCTGTCAGCCGTTCCATATTTGATTATGTCCTAAGATCAAAGGATATCACAAGCCTCTTCCGACACCTTCACTTGCGTCAAAAGAAGAGAAGTGGAGCTCTCTCTGAGTGTCCGCCCCCAGAGGACCCTGCCATTGCACAGCTGTTGAAGAAGCTTCTTTCACAAGTAATTGGTTTTTATTTGTACTTTGAAAGTCAGGCTTGGGCTCTGTACTCCTCCACAAACCCTGACCTTGCTGTTGCTGCTGTGAGGGACTCCCAGTCTGAGGTTCTGATCCTGCAAGCAATTTACTTCACTGATTTCAGATTTCAACTTGTGGGACAAGTTGTTCAGAACTTGAAGATTTTTAAAAGATCTGCCTGATACAGGTCAAATATAACCTAAGTCTTTAAAAAAGGGCTGTAAATCTCAAACTTCTGATGCATCTGTGATGTGGCAGCATTACAGAGCATTGCTGTGCGTTGTGCTGGATAAAGGAGTACGTATTTGTCAAAGTGCTAGACGTGGTGCCAAAAGAAAATGGAGCTGGGAAGTCTTGAGACTTATGTGTGAAGAGGAGAACATAAAGAATCACCCACCCAAAGTAATGAGAACAGGGAAGAGAAAGGACTGTAGCTGCATGGGGATTTTCTCCCCCGTATGGCTTGTGGGCTGTAAGCATGGTCTAGGTGACAGCTAAGCAGATTGCACCACATAGTGATCCACCATTAAATTCTATTCTGCCCTTTCACTATTCCTAGCCCCATTCCTTAGGAGAAAAGATGTTCTTACACTGCAGCTTACCTTATGTTCTGTATGAGCAATGGACCGATCCTTTGGATTCTGGGGATGTGCTCTCTCCTACCAGTTCTGAGCCAGTCATTAATTTTACTGCTTCTTAAATCTTCATGCCTTGATGTATGTTATTGTTAAAAGTGAGTAATATTACCTTTTCTTCTATTCTGTAGGGGATGACTGAGGAGGAGGAAGACAAACTGTTAGCACTGAAGGACTTTATGTTGAAATCTAATAAAGCTAAAGCCAATATTGTGGATCAGAGCCATCTGCATGACAGCAGTCAGAAAGGGGTGATTGACTTGTCAGCTCTGGGAATAACTGGGAGACAAGTGGATCTTGTTAAAACAAAGCAGGAGTCTGATGACAAACGTGGTTAGTATATTTGGTGATCTATATAAATGAAGTATAGCCTTTCTTTCACAGTGTTCTCAGTAAATCAGCCTACATGACTATCACCATCCTCACTGACTTTGCAATAGGAAAATTACTGCTTCTATTTGAAATGTGAGGTGGTGGAATGTTCTCTGATCATTGAAAGATGGGGATTGTTTTTTCCCCTGAGAATATTTTAAATTATTTTTACTGCATGTGCAGTTGTTCAGCTGGTTGTGACAAATAGGACTTTAGTGACTCATGGCAACAGTGTAAATGTTGAAGGCTACAATTCTGCTCCCTCTGTTTCCTCTCAACAAGTGCAAAGCTTGTTGAAATTCTGCTGTGAAGATCCTGGGTGTTTTCTTGAGGTAGCCTGAAGAAAACTGTAAACTCCTCAGGCTGGCACTGAGGAGTTGCCAACTGTTGCTCATCCAGCTAGACAGTTTTTGGCATTGGGGTTCTTCAGCTTCTCATCCACTACCATTTTACTTTTTTGCCTTCTCCTCTTTTAGCTCAAAAAACCTCTTATATTTCCTTGTACAGATTTGAAATCCACTTGTTGCAAACTATTTCAGTTCTCTGTATCCTCAAAATTCTTCTTTACCAGATAGTTTGAGCTTCCTCTTTACTCTCTCAAGCTTGTAATTCCCTCCTCTATTACATATAAAAATACAGAAATATCTGTAAAGCCTATAATTATTACCATCTTATTTCCAGAATTAGGGTGTTTTGTATATAATTTTAAAAGAAAGTACAGAAATATAGGATTTTTCTTTTTTTTGCATCCTTGAATCAGGAGTCAACATGATTTAAAACTTAGTGTATATGAAGTCTATATTTGAACTAATTTGTTTCACCCAAAGCTGTTAACCTCAAAGTCTTCACGCCTTTAACTGTTCTTCACTGACTTTGTCCAAATTTAATTTGTCCCATGTTTTTAATTTTCTGTCTGTATTTTGCAATTCTAAGTGACTCTAAAGGAATGATGAAAATAAATAAATTTTCTATTTAAAGAGGACATACTTGAAATTTAAACATACATGCATTTAAACATACTTGAATCTACAGATGATGTCACAATTGTGATGGAAAACTGATTGTATTTGACACTAGCAATGATTTACAGACTGTGCTGTTACCAATCTATTCTTAGTGTCCCTGCTCATTGCAGGGTGGTTGGACTAAATGACCTTGGAAGGTCCCTTCCAACCTAAACCCTTCTGTGATTCTATAAGGAAAGTTTATCATATGGTGGAATCTAATCCTGCAGCCTTCTAGATGTAAGCTTTCCTTCTAGTGAAAAGATTTTTTGCATGAGTCAGCTATAGGATTAAGAAGATGTGAACATCCATGGCAGGTGCTTTGCTTGGTTTCCCTCATAAATGCCTGTCAGCTGACCTCCACAACATAGCAGTAGGTTTTCTTTCTACATAAATAACAATCTGGCATGTAAACATTAGACTTCCATGTAGTCTCAAAGTGATGACAATCCTGAGTGAATGTTGTCATGATAATGTTGGGGTTTTTTTTCTTCTCCTCCCACCTCCTCCCTCTCTGCCTTCCTCCCTCCCTCCAAACTACTTACAGCTAGAAAGCATGTAAAGCAAGATTCAAATGTAAATGAAGAATGGAAAAGCATGTTTGGATCCCTGGAACCAACAAACATCTCCCAGCCAATATCCAAAGGACATGGGCAAACTACTGATCCTGAAGCCATCCAAGCTGGGAAACCACTTCGTTCAGAGTCCTCAGCGGGCATTTGTGCCACTTTGTCATCCTCTCCACAGGTATACCTGAAAAATACTATGTTCTCATCTCGAACTGAAATGATTCAATTGTTTTAAAGTCAAGTGGGACTATAGGGATGTGATGTTCTTGTTTTGTTTGGAGGTTATTTGCCACTGGCCATGGTATTGCCTGGTGTCTTCTTCCGCAGAGTTGCTGACTTTCAAGTTTTTATTTTTAAGATAGGAACTGAGAGAGGATTGAAGTTTAGTCCCTTAAACAGAAGAGCTTCACTAACAAATAGATGCTTTGCAGAAAGAGGTGGGGCTTTGTGGATTAGACAATTATTAGTAAACTTTTCTGGCAGGGAAGACTTTTCCTCAAACTGCAGGCCCTGATACGTGTTGTGAGTAAGAGATATTATGATTTTAACTTGAAAATCACAGCTGCATTTAGACATCCTGTACCTGTAATACTTAGTACTGGCTAGAGGAGGATGGACTGGGATCTCTGCAGGCCGTGGAGGCATCTCTTGACACTGAACTGTTTTCTGTTTGGGTTCTAGTTGAAGATTGACTTCTGCTAGCTTTAAATGAGTGTGTCTACTTTGAACTATGAGAGAAACACTTCACACTTTGAAGCCCAATGTAAACGAATTTGAGAGCTAACCTTTAATTCTGTCAGTCTTGAGGGCAGTAACTGCCACTGTAATAATCACATTAATAGGTGTGCACAGCACCTAAAAAAATCTTTAGACAGAGTACAGAACAGAGTAAGCAAACAGAGTAGAATAAAAGAACAGTGAATCTTTTATATAAATAATAATTTTCACTATTTTTAATTGTCTTCATGCAAGCATGATTTTTATAAATGCTAATTGATTGCCAATTGATTAAATAAAAAAGATTTTTCCATTTTTATTCACTATGTGTGACCCAGAAATCTTACAAGGGGGATTTCTCTGTGTGTAGAATGTGAGGCATATATTTTTAGGAGCTGATCTCTTCTAGGCATCTGATGGAGCAGTTGTCCAGCCCAGGAAACCGACCCTGCAGGCCCTGAGCAGCACAGCGTCCCCGTCCGCGCACCAGCTGCGCATCACCACCTGCAAAACTGAGCTGCAGCAGCTGATCCAGCAGAAGAGAGAGCAGTGTAATGCAGAGAGACTTGCCAAACAGATGATGGAGAATGCTGAGTGGGAGAGCAAGCCCCCACCTCCAGGTACATCACAGGCCACTGAGGTTATTAGATAAAATAATTATATATATAATTTGAGTCAAGATATCATCCTTTCGTGGAAAAAAATGCAAAGGATGAGGAAAAGAAGAAATTATTAGTTTAGGAAATGTGTTTACTGTGCAGAACACCTATGACCTATTGTCTAACTTAGAATTGAGCAAGCAGGCTTTTGCCTTTAATATTTAAAATGCCCTAACACTGTTTTCAGTGCCATCTGTGCTGTGCAGCTGTAATGACTGCCTCCTGATATAGCTGTTAGTGGATGGATCTAGGGGGATTTGCATGTTCCCAATTAGGTTGTGGTTTTGTTTTCCCTCTAGGATGGCGTCCCAAAGGGTTGTTGGTAGCTCACCTTCATGAACATAAGTCTGCGGTGAATCGCATTCGGGTCTCTGATGAACACTCCATTTTTGCCACTTGCTCGAATGATGGCACAGTGAAGGTCTGGAACAGCCAAAAAATGGAAGGAAAAACCACTACAACCAGGTAGCTTAAAAATCTGTGGTATTTGGGGCTGTGGTTTTAGAGTGAAATATAAAGTAGAGCAGGGAGCAAAATATGAATCACTTGTGGGTGTGCTGGAAATATCAATACGGACATATACTGGTGTTCCTCTTGGCTTGCATCTATAATATTAGATTGCTGTTTCAGTTAGTTAATAAAAGAAAAATGCTAAGGGACTGCTTTGTAGCCATAATAATTACAGGCTTTTTGATTTCATTTCTGTACACATATAAATATATTCTGGTGTTGTTGTTTAAAGCCAACACTGGCTTTGTTGCTTTCTGATTTTGCAACAGCTAGAAAATGTTATTTTCAGAGCTCTCTCAAGAGCCATCGGTTTTAAGTAGGTGTTTAAGAGAAGAATTTTAAGTGCCACCAAAAATAACCTCTTTTTTTCTCTCCCCTATTTCTCTCTGTACTGTTTAGATCAATTTTGACATACTCTCGGATTGGAGGACATGTAAAGACACTTACGTTTTGCCAAGGCTCACATTACTTAGCTATAGCTTCAGATAATGGTGCCATCCAGCTTCTTGGTATTGAAGCTTCAAAGCTCCCTAAATCTCCTAAAATTCATCCAATACAAAGCAGGTATGTACTTAAAGCAGTTAAATCTCACCACACATAGAGCTCAAGCTGTTAGTGTATTCCTCAGACAGATCCTTTAATTTACTCTAGGCTTGCTGCTGGCTGAGCCCAGGCTGCACTGGAAGGCTGTGATCCATGCTCTTATCCTGCTTCATAAAGAAGGGTTGAAAAGCAACTGTGCAGGGCTGACCATTCTTAGCTATAGGATATTTGTACCTCCTGTGTCACTGAACTCATTATGAGGTTGAAACAGCCCTTCTGAATAGTTCTCAGTTGTTTTATTTATGTACTGGGATAGGTTAGTTCCTTTTTACAATCTTAATACTTACAAAGTAATTTTGAAGGTGCTTTTGCAGGTCATTAGATAAATGTTTACAGATGTACAGTGTATGATTTGGCCTCAGACCTGCAATTTTTCCTCCCAGGCTCTTTCTTAATGTGATAATGTGGTAGAGATATGGGTAATGGAGTTCTATTTAGGGGAGCCTTTGGGCTTGGTTTAGCTCTTTCTTACCTCCATATGAGCAGTGTTTGAATGTTTGGCACTGATGCTACAGCTTCATCTTCCAGTTGGAGTGAGAGTTATGTCCAGGTCTCAGAAAGTACTCACAGTACTGCTGATGGGGTCTCACAAGTGTGGAGCTGAGAGGGAGAATCACCTCCCACAACCTGCTACCCACACTTTTGATTCTTCTGTTGTAGGTGGCTTTTTTGGCTGTGAGTGCACGTTGCTGGATCATGCTGAGCTTCTCATCAGCCAACACCCCCAAATCTTTCGGCTCAGGGCTGCTCTCAGTGTATTCTCAACCCAGCCTGTATCTGTGCTTGGGATTGCCCTGACCCAGGTGCAGGACTGAGAGACCCAGAGCACAGAGCTGTGTTTATGTTTGCAAAGAGCTGCTGACAGCCTTGCAGGTCCTATCAGCAGAGAGATTTGAGAGAGCATAAGATCCATTGTACTAAAATCAGAAAGTTGTTTCTGGCAGAAGCCTTGACAAGTGACACGAAGAGGAAAAAGCTGCTCAGCATAAGCTGTGGGAAGGAGTCTTAAACTTGGAGGGAATCATACCTGTGTCTAAATTAGTTTATTCTTTTAACCCAGGTCATTAGATCTGAAGGATGATGGCTGTGTGGTAGATATGCACCACTTCAATTCAGGAGCCCAGTCAGTACTGGCTTATGGTACAGTTAATGGATCTCTGGTTGGATGGGATTTGCGATCTAGCAGCAATGCTTGGACACTGAAACATGATTTGAAGTTGGGCCTCATAACTTCATTTGCTGTGGACATACACCAATGTTGGCTGTGTATTGGTAAGCCTGTATTTCTTGTTAGTTTCTCTCTCTTTCCTGCCCTCTCTTCCTTATGGTTTTCTCTTTCTGCTGGATCTGATTTTACTAGCACATGCTTTTCTCAAACAAGAGGAGAGAAATACCTTCTCAACTATTTTTAGGAAGCATTCTGCCTGCTAAGTACTTGATGCTGAAGGCCATCTCCCTAGGAACAGAGTACAAAGATAAGGACAAAACCTCATATATTTATCCCTCTGATTAAGGAAAGCTTTTTCTCACCAGGAACGAGCAATGGTACCATGGCGTGCTGGGACATGAGGTTTCAGTTACCTATCTCCAGCCACTCTCATCCTTCCAAGGCCCGGATCAGACGCCTGCTCATGCATCCTGTCTATCAGTCCTGGGTAATTGCAGGTAAAAGATGTCTTAAACGTACCTCATAATTGCCAGAGGTTGTGATTAAAGCAGCTTTTCTTTCAGCTTCTGCTTCAAGCCCTGGTGGGAAGTTGAAAAGAACAAAAGTAGCGTTTAGCTGTTGTGGAAATGACAGACAGCCTTTGCAATTCTCATCTTCTGGACATTGTAACTCTCATGAGGGGCCCTCCCTGTGTGCTGTCTACCCCATCCCTTTTTAAGGACAAAATGTTATAAAACTCAAACTCATGACATATATTGATGGGAAATCTGCCACCACCTTCTGTAGAGCAGAGACTGAAGGTTGTTCCATTCCAATTCCCCCTTCAATCCAAACCAGCTGTGTCATGGGTTAGAACTTTTGAAATCTCCAAGATTCTTCATCTGATATGTTCATAGCTTCTTCATCCTCACTGCATGTGGCACTGTCATAGACTTTTATATGTTTGTGTCAGGAATGCATTCTGAAATGGACAAACAGCTTAAACTAATTCTACAATAACAAAATTTATGAAGTTGCTGTAAAATGAGAGTAATTTGAGTTTCATATTTTACTTGTTTCTTAGGCTTCACTTCCTATTTTGAGTTATTAACCACCCTGGGAGATAAAACAAATTTCTTGAAGAAACATACAAATAAAGCAAGCTTCACTGTGTTTTCTAGTTTGTTTCCTCCCTGCTAAAGACTAGATGAGTGACAAAGTTCATCATTTTGGATTATTATTAAAAAGTCCTTGCCTACTAGGTTTCTGCCAGGCTTGTAAACAATCCCTTGAATAGAATTCTTTACCTGTCCACATGAGTGTGGAACTTCATCGTAGCCCCTGAACTCTGTAACTTTGGGTTGTTTTCTTACCTGCATAGGAGTATTCTCCAAAGGCCCTGATGACGATGCCAAACAAACCATCTATCCTTCTCAAAGAAGGCTGGGAAGTTATCTAGGGAGGAAAGTGAGGGTATTATACATTTCTGAAAGGGTTGGGGATTAATCAAGTTTCCTTTAAACTCTTTTAAATCAGGCTCTTCTAATTATAGTGAAGCTGCTTTCAAGCTGTAAAACCGAAGTACTAAAGCAAGACAAACACAAATGTTGCAAGGAGCAAACAGAGTGTCCCTATGTCATACCCTCTATGTGATGTCAGTAGAGCAAATAGCAAGAGCCAACCAAATTTTTGCATTGGCTTTATCTTTCCTGTAGCTGTTCAAGGCAATAATGAAGTCTCCATGTGGGATATGGAAACTGGTGATCGACGCTTCACTCTGTGGGCCAGCAGTGCACCACCTCTTTCAGAACTGCAGGTCTGGGCTCTTTCTTTTCCAGTTTCTGTTGTGTAACCAGGGTTAGAACAATCTTAGACTCCATGCTCTGCATCAGTACAGAACTTGCTCTGGGAATTATTTTGGCATCATAGTTGTTTTAACTCTCAGAATTAAATTCCCTTTGTAAAACAGCATTGTACACTCAATCTTCATTGGTACCTTCCACTGTCTATGGAATCTATTTGTAACACTCACTTGTTATACCCACTCATCTTCTTGGAAAACCTGTGAGCTGGTCAAGCCTGTAAAGATTATGAGAAAGTCAAAATTCATGGTGTGGCATCTTGTTCTTATTTTTACTTGCTGTTCCTGGGATTATGCATGCTTCTGTAAGCATCTGCTCTTTTACACATTCTTTCTGCAATATAATGCCACTACGTCACTTAACTGCTAGTTTAAAGCATGAAGTGGTGCTCCTTCAAGGAGTTAATTTGGCAAGGAGCAATCTGGAACATCATTCACAAATACATAGACAAAAATAACCACAGTTGCTTCTATAAATGTTGTAAACACGTATCTTGAATCTACTTAAGATTGTACATGCTACAAAGATTGCAGGTTGAGTTCATTTCAGTCCTGCCCTTTTCACACAGGGAGATCTGTGATCTAAGATAGTTTTCTGTTCTATATCTGTCCCTTAATGCCTTCATAGCCTAAAAATTTAAGCATCCATGTTCTTTTCAGTGGACTCTGCTTGCCTGATTCTTTTAAAAATAATCTCTCATCATTGAGAATGTAATTTCCAAGATTAAAAAAAAAAGCATTACAGTGGGTTAACCCTGTTGCAATGCTCTGTAAAGTGTAAGGGAGCAATTTACATTAATATATTAAGATGTGGCCCATTAAAGTGACTTGGCATTTGCCAGAAAGATTTGGAAATTGGGTGGATGAATGTGGCAAGGAATGCATTCCCTTTCTGAAGCATGGTGACAGCTATTGGTGATAAGTTATTTTTATATATCTGTTTTCCCTGCTAGCCTTCTCCTCACAGCATCCACGGAATATACTGTAGTCCAGCTTCTGGTAATCCCATATTACTGACAGCAGGCTCGGACATGAAAATAAGGTAATCAAACTAAAGAACTTTCTTGCTTGTCACCCTCCCCTCCATCCCTGCTGTTCTACTAAATTTTGCCAAATGTTGCCTAAGTAACCTCTAAGAAGCCAAAACAATAATACTGAACATGTGTTCATTAGTAAACACCAGTGAGCTGATGAAATTGTTCTCGGCAAAAGTGCTGCAGAACTCAGTGATTCTCTGAAACTCAATGTGTACTCTGAAACACAGTGTGTATCCTTCTGTAAAATTCTTAACGGGCTGCATGACAAAAACCAAAACAGTAACTCCTGTGTTAGCTTGATATGAGTGTAGATTTCTCTGCATCACTCCCTTCCATTAAGTGTAGAAAGCAGATAGCATTTGTGCCCACTCATTTTCATCATAAGAGCAAGACCACTTTTAAATAGCTGTTTTAATCTGATAAAATGAAACATCTCACTTTGACTTTGTTTCTTCATGTTTAGGTTTTGGGATCTAGCCTACCCTGAGAGATCATATGTTGTTGCTGGAAGTTCTAATTGCCCATCTGTTTCCTACTACAGGAAGATAATTGAGGGCACAGAGGTAGTTCAGGTATTTTGCTTTGTTTAATAAACACCTATTCTGCTTGCCTGTTGGATGGCCCTACCCTATGGATTATATTCATTGCATGATGTCTTTAATTATAACTCCCTCACTCTTACTTTTTGTGGATGGTGTCAGCATTGCATTTTCAGGCAGTTGGGAAGAAGTTACTTTAAAAGAAAAATATAATTTGTTTTTGATAGAATCTGACTCACCCAACACTACATACATCCAGAAGCCAGATTCATATATTTCTTTTGGGATATTGAAATCTAGAATTTTAACACTTTTGGCTTTGATCAGTGTTTGGAATGTCTTTTGAGTAGGATCTTAGCAAGGCAGTGTGAGATGTACTGGCACCAGGATAATACAGTAGTTGAAAACTGCAGTTTTTGCTACATCCTTCAGAGTGACTTTTGGAACTGGCAGTGTTGCTAGTTCTTAAATAGCACAATGTTTTGCTTCAGTTTGACAAATTGAGTGCTACTTCAAAGGTGAATAAAAAAAGTCTGTAGGGGTCTACCCAATGCCCTGGGTTATTTTAGCATTTCCTCTGAAGTTCTTATACAATTACATTCATGCTATTGAACCAGTTTTTGTAAAGACCTTGAGGAGCCAGGATGTATGTGTTCCTATAACTTTTTTTTCCCCCACTGGAATATTAAATTTTAGTGTCATTGAAATAAATATGAGAAAAAAACCCATTGTTTCCCTAATCAAAGAACTGTAATGTCAGTTCAGATTAAGACTTAGGTTGTGTGTGATGAAAAGAAATGAACCAAGGAGTAATCCTGAGAAAACTGTCAAAGGTTTTGAGTTAATATGGCTGGGTATTTTTGTTTGTTTGTTTGTTTGAAGAGGTTTTATGGTCTCCTTACAGTGACAACCTAATATGGGTGACAGTTTCTCTTTGCAAATGCTCACTTTTCTGGAAATAGTATTTCTCACTTTGTTTTTATACAGGAAATTCAGAACAAGCAAAAGCTGGGGCCCACTGACGAGACCCCTCGGAAGGGTCCAGAGTCTCTCCCAGTCGGACATCATGATATTATCACAGATATCGCGACTTTCCAGACCACGCAAGGGTTTATAGTAACTGCATCAAGGGATGGGATTGTTAAAGTGTGGAAATAAAAGTTGTATTAATATATAGTATGTAAATATTTGTAATAAAGAAATAGTGTTATAATGAAGTTTTCAAGGACTGTTTCCAGTTAATGGAATGGAATGGACTTAAAAAAACTATAAAAGTGATGATAAAATCCGTTACCTGTATCCTACCACCCTATTGGCACTTCCTAATCACTTCTTATATTAAAGCTTTTTCGTATCCATAGCATTTCCTTGAGATACCAAGGAATCTATGAAGAAATCACTTAGCCTGGTTTTGACTATGTTGTTCTTCAACAGTCTTTCAGGAAATTATTTAAGAATGTCCCACATGACACATTCTACATGTGCACAAAGCAAAGAGCTAGTGTCTAACTGCTCCTGTGTTAAATCTGAGAAATTAAGTAAGAACCAGTACACTAATGTCCCTGTACATTCTAATAACTATAATAAAGTCCACTTGAGCTTCCTTCTTTGGTACTTGGGTTTCTTTACATCCATGGTTCCTCTGCAGTGATTCCACAGTTTCAGCTGCCAGAGCTATTGAGCTGTTCATTGTCATTTGAGATCAGCTTAGCATTGTGTCAATCCTCTGTACTTTCACAGTTGTGTCCTTGATCCTCAGCTGTGCCTTTGCATCCAGCTTGCTTTAAACTTGAGTCTAAGGCTAAGCTCTGCTGTCCTAGGAACCTAAGGCAGAACCACCGGGATGATGTTCTCTGTCATTCAGTATGGATGTCAAAAATAGCCAAAACATGGCTTTCAGCAGGAAGTACCTTTTCGTCATGGAATGTTCATGTGAGAGGCAGTTGAGAATATCAGACAGGGGCAGTAAATGTTCTCACCACTCTTCCACTGTCTGATCCAGTTTTTCAAATTTCCAAATCCTTTTCAGACTTAAGCTTTACTAACATTCCTTACCTGCATTTCCAGGTTCTACTTTTCCCCCTAAAACAGGTGATTGACCCCCTCTGCATGGATGGGCTCAGAAGGTCATTGACAACAAACAGCACTAATTTGATGTGTGTTTCTTGAGTGTAGCTGGAAAAGAAATGGAAGCCTGCTTCTCTACAGAGTATCTGATGGAAGCAGGGAATGTTCTTAACTTGTGAATTGGGTTCTTTGAAGAGACAACACAGGAAATAATGACTTGTTTAAAAAGTCTCAGAATTCAGTGGAAAATGACTGCCTATTTTTCATTAGAGAGTGCATTACGTGGATAATTTAATGTAGTGGGTAGACATTGCCCGAAGTGTAACAAGTTCAAAAGAGAAAGTGAGCTCAAGAACAGTGTGACATTTCTTTGCAGACCTTATCATTTTTGCTCCCTGTTATGCTGAAAAGAGCTTTTTGTTTACTTTGTATAGAGGAGCTGGTGCTGTCCCTTAATGTTGTACGAATTCAGGAATAAGGAAGGTTTTCTCAGTCCACTTATATTGCAGAGCAGCAAGGACGAGGGTGGTAAGTCAAGCTTGTTCTACTGCTGTATCCGTTTGATGTGCAGCTCTAAACAGGTCATTATAAACCTGATGAAGGGAATCATCTCTTTGGCTGCATTGCTTGGTTAGTGGTTTTGCCCACTGACAAAATAGTTTGATGAAAGCAGCAGATCAGGCTTCATTTTCAGGTATTATAACCCACTGACATCATATGAAGCTTACAAGACATTTTAAGTAGTATGAAGCACAGGACTCTTGAATAGTGGGTATAGTATTAAAAGGAATTTGCAATATAATCTTATCTCCACAATGTTAAAATAATTTCTAGTGATCATTAAAAGGTCAGAAACCAGGGTGAGCAATGGATCATCGTAACCAGTAAACTGTATCTGAGTGAGGCTTTTGCCCATATATAGTAATGTTGTGGAGGAAAAAATAATAGTGTCAATTTTTACAAGAAATCACATTGGGCTTCAGTGGGACCACTTGTAGGGAAATGAGCTTTGGCCCAACCTTGGGAAATGTCAGTATTGTCAAGCAGCACAGCTGTTACAGTTTCAGTAGTTCCTCTATCTGTGGTGTAATAATACACCTTTGTTTACTTTTGATTATTTTTACTCTTGGTGTTTATAGACAGTTCAGAAGCATTTTGCTTAAGAGATGGCAGTCTGTTAATAATATCTAGATCAAATATGAAGGGGTTTTTTAATCTGTTTTAGGTGAGTAGACACTGTTGATTTGAATGCCTGGTGTAATTGAATTTATGTAAGTGAGCTGCTAGAATCACAGAACCAATTAGGTTGGAAAAGACCTCTGAGATCATCAAGTCCAACCTTTGACCAGTCACCACTTTGTCAACAAGACCACGGCACTGAGTGCCCTGTCCAATCTTTTCTTGAACACCTCCAGGAACAGTGACTCTACCACTTCTCTGGGCAGCCCATTCCAATGTCTAATCACTCTTTCTGTGAAGAAATTCCTTGTAATGTCCAGCCTCAACCTCACCTGGTGCAGCTGGAGATAATGTCCTAGAGCTACTAGAGCTGACAGCAGCTTGGAACAGTTCAGTTGTTCTAAAGAAAACTGTTTCTTCATGTCTTTGTAGAAAAGTACTATGCCTTCTGCTCAGTTTCAACCTTATTTGGTAATATTTGTGAGTCATATATTTGGGGTTTTATTGTATACAATTTTTTACCTTACAAATTCTGATCCAAACCCCCCACTATGCACCCATTCAATCTTCAGGTCAATTCCATATTTACCCAGTCACATCTAGGAGGAATTTATTCCCCAAGGTTTATAAATTATATTTTAAAATACAGTATTCTCACTAGATATGAGACAGCCTGTCACAGGAGTTTACATTGATAGCATGGATACATGGATACCAAATGGAATAGACAGCAGTAATGTGGAATTGCTCCATGAGTGCAGAGAGGTTCTTTTTCAAGGCTGAAAGAGAAACAAATGTAGTAAAAGTCAGAAATACACTTACCTGGTAAGGAGTCATGAATCCCTTCAGGACTCAGCACAGCAAGCAATTCAAGGGAGTAATCCAAATGATGAGGTAGTCAGAGGACACAGGAGTTTATACATCCCTGCAAGAAATGGCAGGATGATGTTAAAGTCATGAGTTACAAAAATACCTTATAAATGTCCAATTTGCTGTACTTCAGGACTGCAGTATTTAATATGATATTTGTGGTGGGATCTGGCTGAAATACACAGCTCTTTCTTCTGTTAAGACCTTGCATCATTCACTTGAAAAAGTTTCTGGCAGCGTCCTCACTTCATTGCCAATATTATGTCCACTTGAAGATCTCTGGTAGTTCAGGTTTTTATGACCTCTGAGGTGTTTATTGCTGTTGCAGGACTCTGAGAAGCAGACCAGGCTGTGGACAGCCAAAGTATAGGATACAACAATGACCAACTCCTACAGGGAAGTAGGAATTTTATCTGATTTTGGTGACATTGCCTATTACAATTGTAATTTCTTTCATTATTTTAAATACTTGAGGGGTAGATTCTGAGTGAAAGTCCAAGGCAAACACAACATCACTGGGAGGCACAGGACATGCTGGCATACCTGAACCAAGAGCAGAGTCACAATCCACAAGGATTAATAAAAGTAGGCATTTTTCTCTCATATTTAAAATCATTTTAGTTTAGCCAGCTGCACAATAAACTGCACTAAGACTGATTACGTGGAAAAATGTTGCTGGGTCACGGTCCAGTAAGAGAGTAAGGTCTTCTCTGGTGTTCCAGACTTTAAAAGTCTCAAACTTTTAAAATCAGAGCTGGATTATTTAAGCTCAGGAGCACCTTTTAGATCAGGGTAAGGAAAAGACAACCATGCTGCACTGCTGCACTGGTAGACAGATGCAAAGGGGGAAAAAGAAAACAAAATTATATTCAATAATATTTATCAAAACTCCTACATCTTATAGAATACTACTCTATTAGTAATATGGATTTTTCCACTACTACCTTATTGTTCCCTGTAACAAGGAAGGCTTCTGGCTAAAGTGGAATTGCTGATTTACCCAATAATTCAGTACCTGTCTTTAATTTTAATCTTTCTCAGAGTAGCAACATTGGTTCAGTCCCTGTTCTCTCTCCCAAACCTAGAGAAACAGCAGATAAAACTCAGCAGATTCCATCAATATTTCATCAAAAGCATCTCAGAGCTCAGGAGCTTGTTGTTTCGCCCACAGTTCAAAACACATTTCAAGCAGCTAGTTAAACCAATCCCAAAGCCTGAAGTGCAAAACTGTCTTAGGGATTTTGCACAAAGATACAGGACATTGTGACAGCAAAATTAACCACACTTAATGGAAGCAATTCATGGCTTATCAAGGAAAGCAACCTTGTTAGGTTATCCTTTCTATAGGAGTCTTGCCACATAGGTAAGTGTGTGAGTCAGAAAATTCCCATGGTCAAGGTAAAGCATAGAGTGAGCCCCGTAAAGCCTTTAAGTGTGTAAAGGGCAGTTTAACTGTAAAGGCAGGGAGCTGGTGTTGTCACCATCCTTAGGAGCAGAGTTAAGTCAGAAGAAGAAAATTCAGACAAGTCTGGAAAGCAAAAAGTCATAGAACAAGGTATTCAGATGGACTCTTAGGAAATCTGAAGTTATTGAATCATTGTGTGGATAGGTATCACAGCCAAAACAATGAGAAACATATTATGGAGTCAAAAATTGAGCTTTAGCAAGGAGGTAAAGGGCCAGTACTGTCACAATATTATTTTCCAACATAGTTTTCCAGAATCATGCACAATCCCTAAAAGAGACAATGTCTGGCTAGGGAAATGGTGTATGGAGGCAGAACTGTGATTCAGTGAATACAGGGGAATCATTTGTAGCTCCTTCAGGAAAGATGGTCTTAAAATAAAATTATACCACATTGCTGACAGTTACAATTAGACAAGTTTTAGTGAAATACTTAAAGGAAAAGGGGAGTGGAGAACGGAAGTGAAAGGTCACGGTATTTGCAGTGAGGTTTCCTCTGAGATCATGTCAATAGAAGCTTTGTATCCTCAGATTAGGCCTGGAGCAGAGCTTGGCAAAACTCAAAAAGGAGACTGAAGCAATAGAATCCCATCAAAAGAAGGCATAGATTTTCTTACCAGAAAGGCAATTCCATCTGTGCTAAAGGAAAATATAGAGGCTGCAAATGTGACAAGCACAATCATGAAAGACTCCATTTAACTGCCATGATGATGATGATGACATCCTACTCCTGTGTGACATTTAAACAAGGATAATATTTTCAGATAACACATTTGCAGTAGCATATTGAAGACTAGTATGAGGTAAAGGAAGCCTTTCAAAAGTCATAAGTTACACTAAAATGGGAAACACAGTAAAATAAACTTTGGAAACCATGTAAAATACAACCTAGAAAGGCAAAATATAATCTCAGGAAAACATTCTGCAAGACATAAAAACAAATAATAAGCTCTTTTCTAAATATATTGGGAATGAGTATCTGACAGTTTCTGTTTGGCCAATAATCAAGGAAGTTGTAAAAGAAGATTTCAAACAAAACAAGGTCATGGCAGATAATTAGATGGGTACTTTGCCTCTGTGTTCACCATGGAGGATTTCAGGGGGGTTCCTATGCTAGAATCCTGTCTCTTGTCTGCACATGTATGTGATGTGCCACAGGATCTCTCTGCCTGAAACATCTGCCAGTCAAACAACAGTCCAGAGGTTTCAATCACTAGTAAATTGCCAAGAGCAGAAAATTCTCATCTGAAAGATATGTTCTAAAGGGCATCAGGAACGAAACAGCCAAACTGCTAAATATGGTTTGGAGCCTCTTGCTTAAAACTGCTCTAGTATTAAAAAGCTTGAAACTGTCAGAATTCACACCAGATCTTAAAGAAAAATCCTGGGCATTTTTGAGACCAGCCTAATGCATGTAGTAGGTGAACTATTATGAATAATAAAAAAGAGCAAAATTTGTAAAGACATCAATAAATGTGCTCTATCAAGGAAGAGTCAATATGTAAGGTGGAGTCTTTTATCATAAACTTATCTTTGAAAGAATTGCTAGCCATATGAACAAGATGTGTCTGGCTGATTGTCTTGCTTTCCCAGAAGGCTTTTGACAACTTCCCCAATGAAAGCCTTCCAAAAATAATTAATGTTGTCATCTGATACAAAATATTCACACAATTTAACATTGTTAAAGACCATTGTTAAATCCTATTTCATACTAGTTAAGACACAACATGTGATATCATGAACAGATCAGTTTTCCCAGCAGAGTAAAGCTGTCAGTAGAGATAGATGACCTGTGTTTTCATAATGTTAATCAATGAATTAGAAAAGAGAAAGGAACAGCAATATGGCCAAAATGGCTGAAGACAGCAAGTTACTTGGGGCAGTAGGAATGAAAACTGACAGCAAAAATTCTACATAAGGATTTCATTATGGTGGATGGCTGAATGATCCTATATAAAATTAAATTATTTGTAGGTAAAAATGGTCTACATGGTAAGCACAGCCCACCCTTAACTTTGTGTTTATAATGAGCAGTCCTGAATGAGTCCTGAATGCATAGTCCTATTCAGGGAAAAAAATGTTGGAGTTATAACAGACAGTCTTATAAAAAGATTAACTCAGTACTCGGTATTGATCCAGAAGCTAAGTGTTCAACATTATAAGGGAAAGAACAGGATAATACACCAGTGAACAAATCCATGGTGCCCTCTTACTGTGAATAATGCGTGCAACCCTTCCCCCTAATAATGAAAATACATATAATACAACTATGGGAGGCACAGAAAGGCCTATTGCGGGTAAAGAATGGTTTCCATATAAAGAACAGTTAACTAGACTTGGAGTTAGCATCTGGAGAACAGAAGCCTGCAGAAAGAGATAACAGATCTGTAAATAAGCAATGGCAGGAAACACTGAATAGGCAATAACTGTTTGCCCATGCTTGTAATGCAAGAACTACAGAGTATCATATAAAAGATGAGATAAACATGTACAAAAGAAGGTACTATTTCATAAAGCATGTAATTAGGCAATGAAACTCATTGTTTTGGGCTGTTGTGAACACCAAGGTTTGCCTGTGTTCAAATAATACTTAAGTACATTCAGAGCAAAACAGAATCCATTAAGGGCTACTGATCACAAAACTGCTATATACAAAAATGCCACATTGAAAATTAAAGTTGTGGTTTTGCAATAAGTCTGGCATGAATTTTATGACAGAGGTGGCCTGTGAAAAAGTAATAAAATTTTGTGTGCACATAGGTTTCTGTAAAATGGGAGAGAAAATTCTATTTTTATTAAAACAAGTTCCTGAATGGAACTCAGTTTCCATGAAAACAGAAGTGGTGTGATGTTAGCAAGACTGTTACAAATTAATTACCTGACTATTCTAAGATTTTAAAAATCCAGCCAGAATCACAAATCCCCTTTCCTTCCAACTTTAAACACTCATGGGGTAGTATATCCTGACCACAGAAAAAGCAAAGACTTAGCTTTGCTCAGGTAATTTACTTCTTGTCAAAATTAAACCAGCTGCCATAAGGCAGCAAGGTGCCATAGATTCTGGAAGGCAGAAAACCATAAGCACTACCAGTAAAGCTGCAGACAGCTCTGAAAGTAGAAGGAAAAGTTCTATTTTTACCTGTGGAAATAACAGTCCAGATTTTCTTCTCTAACAAGGAGAGGGAAAAGCAAAGTGTTAAAATCACTGGTTTTCATCCTGCACTGTAATGAGTTTGTGCTGTGCTGGTTGGAGCCTCCAAGAGACTCTTCTATTCCGGCTGACACCACTTTGGCAGTCATCCTCTAGAATGCAGGGTAGGGATAATGACTGAAATGAAGCCCGTTTTCTCACCTTATTATTTCCATAGCTCATTGATTTCTTCAAAGTGTCAGCTTCAAAGGAGATAATTATGCATAAAATTATCATCTACATATATCTGTAAAAACTGGGTTTTGAACGAGTGAATCAGAGACTAGAAGAAACTGAAATAGAACATTGTTACAATACATTACATTGGTATTACATAGAAGTGATTTGATAAGAGATATCAAGTATAGTCTCTTTGGAAGAGACTGTATCACAAGAGACCTTGCTAGCATAATTAAGGAGAAAGAAGCTAATATTTTTAGATACACAGAAAAGAAAAGCACTGCCAAAGAAAGTGGTCTTTCAAGGATTTATGGAAAGCAAGGACATGAAGAGTATGTCTAAAAATCACAGGGGAGAGAAAGACCTGAGAATTATGCAAGCAAGCCAAGTAACAGAAACAACTTGCTCTCAAATCCCAAATCAAGGATGGTTGATGTTACTGCTGCAGATGATCAGAAGGAGAATATCACGTCTTTGAAGGCAACTGGGTCAGATGGGCTAATCTGCAAATGAAATTGACTTCATCCATGTACACACTGTATGAAAAGGTGACATTGCAAGAAGAAAACATCTTTTTGTTATTTACCTCATTAAAGTAATCACCACTGAATTGGAAATGAATTAATAGATACACGAATCAACACGGGTTACAGTAAATTGTAGAACATGCCATATTCAGGAGTGGTGATGGCAAGGACAAAATCATCTTCTACTGTTTTCAGAATGTCAAAATTTTTAATACAAAAATGGGAGCTTGGGCTTCCCACTAATCTCTTCAATATCAGATTTACCTTGGCAGTTCCGTGTAAATATCTCATTTGCCTGTGAGATGCAGTTTAGAGGGTCCATTTCTGGCACAGTTTACATGATCTCAGTGGAATCTCTGCTTGAGCCAAAGAAGGAGGAATGCTTAGGAAAAGTTTGGAAATGAAAGTTGAGCAATAACCATCTGCCAGCAGCAGCAACCAGAATGCAGTTCATTCTTCTCTGCTTCACTCCCCTGACTATATTACTAACCAGGTTTGGACAGATCCATTTTTATTACCACTTCTTGCAGTTTTGGGGTGCCTGAGTAAAGCCATCTGTTTCAAACAACATTTTTTAAATCCTTCTTTGTGATATCTTGCTTGTGCATGGTTTTAAAAGAATGACTTCTCAAACCAAAATGGCAAGAGTGCCTTAACATCTGAGAAGGAAAAAACCCCAAGAAAATAAGAGTAGCGGAAGTGAAAACAGAAATAAAGATAATGTATAAAGTCAGGAAATTCTCCTGAATTCAAAGCAAATTTTGAAAAGAATCTATTTCTAAATGCCAGCTGAGTTAACTAGGCAGGGCAGAATGAAAAGGGCATTGCCAAGAGAGACAGAACACTTGACTTTTAAAATTCATAAAACCTCATCTTGCAATAAAAATGTAACATGCATAAATGTACAGCTTTGTATTAACTAGTACAAGCCAAAATTCTAATCTCAGACTGAGACAGGAAAAGGCCATTATGTCCTAAACCATAAAAAGACTTAGTAAAAGAAAGAGCCCCTGGCATTCAATGACACTTTTCCATCACACACAAGCCCATTTCACTCCTCATACTGAAAAGTAACACATGCTTTGGAAGACCATGCATATCAGTGTTTCATACTACAACACAGGCTATGCTGCAACATCTATTGCTTTTTCTGTTTTGCTTGGAGAAAATGAACATTTTATGCTGTATTGTATTTTGTGAACGTTTTCTTAAAAGAGGGGAAAAAAGAAGCAAAAAACCAGAGTGAGTTAGTCAGTACAAACCAGCCACAGGAAAACATACAGTCACAAGAAGTGCTGTGGTTACCTTCACAGCAAGCACAAAGGACTCAGGATCCAGAACCAGAGTTTTAATCATGTATGGCATAAATGATTGAATAAATTTCTGGGCCAGCTTTTATTCGACAGTTTAGTCAGAGAAGATTAGCTGCAAATCTACTTCTTGCTTCAACCCATGTTTCATTTTCATTTTAAAAATATGACATCCTGTAAAATTGTTCACAATCTCATAACCTGGGCTAGTTTTAAAAAGAAAGCTTTTAAAAGCGAGTTTCCCACATGTACAATGAAAATCTGACCGTTTTTAGAAGGAAGGGCGGAGTGTACCAATCCTATTTTTCTACAGTTCTTTTCTAGCCGTCTTTCTAATGAAAAGAAGGTTGATATTGTTAGAGTGTGTGTTTATTCTTGCCACAGTAGAATTGTGAGCATATTCACCAATTTCAACTAAATGTGCCGGAAAGGTAGAGGTCTCAAAGTTGTGGAGTTCCTGCAGACTTTACAGAGATTCTTTACTTTACAGTGTCCTGCAGACTTTACAGACCAGCAGTACAGGGGTTAGAGACAAATTTAACAGTCTATTAAGAGGAAAAGCAGGGTGTGAGCTCAGATGCAACCTGCGCTGTCCAGAGACACATCACAAATACTCAGCCATGGCAATGGATGATTCTATGCATCCATTTCATTTTAGATCTTCCTTATGTTTTACAGTGCAATCATTACCAAGAAAGTCCAAGTACTTCTGTGCTAGACATGCTAAGACATGTGAAGTAAGAATCAACAGTAAACTTCACAAGGATAGGGGCAGAGGGATCAAACAACTTCAGCTGTGTCACAGAATTAAGATGTCTCCAAGTAGTTTGATGATTTTTTGCTTGGTTTTGATTTTTGTGACATAGTTAAAATAGATGTAAAATTCTTAGTATAAATGATCATTTTTTGGAAATATTTTGACTGGGAGAAAAGAGAAGGGTTTGAAAGAACAAGAACTGGTAGAACTAGGAATGGATTTCAATGTTTAACTGTACTGTGAAAGAGGAAGGAGAGAGAAGAGGTAAGGATGCTGAGAATACCACTATAAGCAGAATCAGGATATTTGGGGTGATGGCAGAGAACAGAGTGGGAGAGTTCCACTTTCAATCCTTTTCCTCCTTGCTTGCCCAGCCTGGCCAAGGACACAACCATTCCAATCAGAGTACTAACGTTTTCCCCTCCCGTTTGAAAGAACAAATAACAAATATTTTAGAAAAGACTTCTTGAACTGTAGAACGGAGCATATGTGGTTTCCTTATTCCCCCTTACTCTCCTTACAGCTTAATGAAGGAAACAGTAACCAGTCCTTTATGAATATCCAGATCCAATTCTTCTTTTACAGTAATTATGTGAAAATTAATCTCTTCTACACAGTTAATGTTAGTCTCCTTCTGTGAAATAGGTTCAGTAGCTTATATTTAAAAGAAGTTTAGATCAGCAAGAAACCCAGTATTATATGACATATCTAAAGTATTTTTACTGGTAATTCTGATACTTCAAATATTTTTTTGTTTTGTAACACAATTCTTCCATGCCATATTTGGTACAGCAAAATTCCACATTAAAGATTTTGATATGTGAAGTGGTTGGTAATTTTAATGATATCAGAATTGACTCATCTATAAAAAGAAGCTGATACTCTGTGTTGAATGTATTATAATTAATAAGCTATAAAGAGTTATGTCACAGGCCCATTTCTTGCTGTTAATTTATTAAAATAATTATCTGAAGCTTCATGAAATGTGCAACCTTAGAGCAGTTAACGTGTTTTCCATTTTTATGATGACTTGAAATTACATAGCTCAAGTGAAACTACAGTGTTGTCTCTCTACAAATCTCTTCTGTTTTTCTGTATTAGAACTCTATTACAGTCCAGCTCTTCACAAGGTTTCTTGGAAGATAATGAAAACTCTTTTTTCCTTGCACTCTATTCTCAAATTTCCCAGATTCCTATACCTTTGGGGGACAATTCCTTGTTGTTAGATATAAATGAAGCTGTAAATAGCAAAGGGGACACATATGCTATCTCACAAATAAGCCGAAATTAATTTTTACTTCACAATTCTCTTTCATCTGAAAGACATTGTTGTATGGGTGATTTTTGTGCAGAACATTTTAATAAGGAAGGATATACAGGTTATAGCAGAGTTATCAGGATAAATGGAAAACCTGCAATGTAAACGTTTAACAACAACAACAACAAATAAAACGCGAACTTCACGGCACCTTGCAAATCAATTAACACCAGTGAAGAACTCAGATGGACAAACACAGTGGTAGGATGCAGCTTCTCAATAGTCTCACCTGTGCATATTAACATTTTAACATCAAAGCTCAAGTATATTTTCAGGTTTCTGAAAGCAATGGAGATATTTCATTTCTCTGAGGCATGAGGGACAGGTACTGTAATTTCAAAACAAAGTTTCTTTCTAGTGAACTTGGTCTCTGTAACTCTTGGAAACATTGAAGAGAAACAGACTCTGGAATGCAGTGTACTTTCAGAGTAAAATCATGAACTGCTTCTGCCTGTCTTCAGATGTGTGTCTTTTAAGGAGAGCACATTCTTTCTCCCCTACCCAGACATGTGACAAGCAAAACAAACACAAACATCTGCTTATGAAGACAGAAATTTATTTATTTGGTTATTTCTCCCCATCTTCTGCATCCTCTTTGTTTTCAAGATACCAAATATTTTATTGAGGGTATCTCTTCCAATTTGCATGCTTGATTGAGCTTGAAGATTTAAAGAGCGCTCCTGTAGGAGCCTGTAATGGAAATAGATGGGGATAAAATGTCTCTCATCACCGTGGAGCACTGTAGTCCCTAACAGCAAAACATAACCCCCTTTCTCCTCTTAAGGATGCATGAGAAAAGAAAAAATGAAAAGCTAAAAATATGAAAACTGGAGAATCCAAGTACTCCTGCTGCAATTAATTTGATATACTCTCTCTAACACTCTGTCTGAAAGACCTGAAATCCCTGCCTTCTGGTCTCCTTTTTCATAGCAGAACTGCTAAAAATGACTTCTCATCTACAAGTTTTTAAAAGAGCCATCATCAGATAATGATTTCAGCAAACACTGCTGATGCATTCTGAAGGGACAATGAATAGCAGTAAATTGCAAGGAAAAGCTATTTCATCTCTTTATGGTGCTGGGAATTTTCTTCTTATAACATAGTATCTGTGGTTGGAATTCATACCTTGGGAAAGGCATGAAAGTTAGAAAGAATTCAGAATAAAAGTTACAAAACATGTTTTAACATTTGATTGCAAATCCCAAAACCCATTCTCAGGAAATGCAATTCAAGAAAAAGCTAAGAATGATTTATAGGACTTCTTGAAGAAGATCTACTCCTTTTAGCTAAGCAGCTATTGACTATTCTGATACCTACTCTGCAGCTCAGTTTTTATTCACCTAAATCTTGGAAACAGCATGGACCTGAGAGAAACCAAAACACAACCTTGTACTTTAAAAGGCTAGCTCACAGTAGGTGAGTGGAAAAGCATCAGGCTTTTTGTCCCCCTTGGAGAGGATTCACTCATAAAATGGATGGAGGTTTATGTGAATCATTCACTTGCAAACAGAGAAGGAGAAAAGTAATGAAAAGAACAGCTTGAAGCAGGAGCAGAACCAAAGTTGATTTTTGCAAGTCAGTAATAGTGCTATTATCAGCCATGAACCATTGTAATGTGAACTGCTGCTAGAGAAAACTCAAAACAGGGTAGCTGCAAGTAAGAGATGATGTTTCTAAACATAAGAAAATGGAAGCAAAAAGTCTCAACCAGCTATTCTAGCTATTTTCCTCCAAGAGCAAGCTTTCAAAATCCTTGGTTTTGCTCATCATTATCACCATTTTCACTTATGCAAGAACTCAAATTCTTCTCCAGGTTCATGCTAAAGCTGCCCTAACACGTAGCTGTAAGAAGGCAATGTGCCTGCCTACATAAATCCTGCTGTACAGTAGTAATGGGAACCAGAAAAATATTAGGAACTTTCACACTCTTCTTAGTTGTGCTTCAGGGAAATAATCCCAAAGACAATGGCTTGGAAACTTCATGTTTCATAATGCCTTCATCTTTTTTTTTGCTGATCAGAACTCTGACTCTGTAGTCCTCTTGCAACACTTTCCAGTGTGTGTCCTAACGGGCAGGTCCCTAGTGGATCCCCAGTTAGCCCTTTGCACTTTGATTCCATTTCAGAATCAACTAATGCCTTTGGCAGGAGGAATCACAGAACTGGCTTGTTCAGAAATCACGTGACTGATTTCCTCAGTTTTGACTTCTCTTTTTTCATTATATATATGCCTTCATGTAACAACAACGACAAAAAAGTAGTATTCTAATATTAAAATGTTACAGCACTTGGAAATTTTCAGAAGGGCACAATTACTGGTTTCATGTGACTGTAAAGGTGTATTTAAAACACAGAAATAACACAAGGGATGTCATTAATTATGCACAACTATTCTAGACCTTTTCAAACATGATATGATGTCAATTTCTAATATGTTTTTTATAGCCCAGTTCCACTCTTCCTCTTTGCAAATCAAGCAGAATTTTACCAACCAAACAAAAACGTGTTGAACATACCCAATAAGGACAATGCTCTGACAGCAAATCTTATCCACTATTAACCCCAGATGTCTGAATAATTATTTAATGGACTTACACAGCTCTTTTATTCTGAAAGCAGAGTCTATTACACTTTTCCTTGGGCTCTTTTGGTGTGTAGTTGTGCTCTCCTGTTCAGAAAACAGTAATAAAATTCATTAGTTTTGTGGGATTTAGAAGATTTTGAAAAAGTTTTGCCCCTTATCCAAGAATAACAGCAAATTAAGTGACTTCATTGATTTTATATGCTTATAAAAAACACCATATATGAATGCTATGGGGGTCTGATTCTGCACTCATCAGTAGGAAAATTTGAATGAAAAAAATGAAAGTCCTAAATAAACTTAAATTTAGATAAATGTGAGAATTTTATTTATACTTTACTTAATTGTTTCCTTAGTAAGCTGTTCTGACTTTTCACTCAATGTCTTTTTATATGATCTATATTCACAATTTAACATTTCTTTTTTAAAGGATACACATAATCACTGTTCTCATAGACTGTTCTCATTCTCATTTGACAGACAAAGTTTGTATTTTTACAGTAGCAAAAAAAATTAGGTGTTAGAATGAATTCTGAACTCAGTCCCATTTGCATTCTCTGTACTTAAACAACCCTGATGATGGCTGAATTTCCTCTATAGTTATATGATGAATATTCAATAAATGATCAATAAAATATATTATCCCCAATATCTGATGGAACAACTTTGAGGAGTTACTCCAAAAACTCTTCTCTTCAGAATAAACAAAGGCAGGATTTTTGAGTTCACTATCATATACACAGGGAATGCAATGACCAGAATATCATCTGTCTGGGCCAGAACCCCTGTGAGGCTTCCTGGTCATTTGGTAGCAGCTTTTTGGATCATTTTCATTCTTGCTTATGAACTCTGTCTCCAGACAACTGTTGTTTATGTTTATGGAAATATCTGAAACAGCAAAGCTAGTTCTGCTGTGCCCTGTCTGTGTCTGCCCTCACACCACTGACTCTGCTCTAACAGATGCAGTTTGAAATGAACTTCCTCACATTTCTACAAAAAAAAGAAAGACAGTAAACTCCATATCTGCCCAGGATGTGACACAGAGGAAGCAGCAGCAGCGATCACTGGCACCTTGTGGTGATTTTGCAAGGTGAACAAAGTTTAAAACTGTGCTGGATGCCAAAGTACACAAAACTTAACCAAACTACATAATCTTTTGTTGTGGCGTTTTCAAGCTATTTTTTTTTAATTCATTGGTTTTAGAAACAAGTCACACCTTTTCAGATGAAGACAAAAAGTGCTTTAGGAAATAAGTAAAATCTAGTGAATGTGAAAGAAGTGGCAGGTCAGATCCTGCTGGACTTGCTCTCATGAGGAGGCCTGAGGCATATGAACAAGAACAGAGATATTTCAGTAAGCTTCAGTCTCTCCTCTGTTAACCTCTAAGCTGAGCATGACACTTGAGGAAAAGGAAGAGGTTTCCATTTCAAATAACTCATCTGCAATAGAGACCACCAGAATGGGACTAAATAATTCAGTCTTAATGAGAAACACAGTTTCTCCTTTCGAGTTTTTCACACGAGTTCCACTGTACCTAGTATAGCCTTTTCATAGACTATGCATGACATGGAAATCTTTTTCCCAGATAACATTATTTAATTATGCCAGTCAGAATGAAAACCTAATAGGCTAAAATAATCTTGGACATTGCTCCATGAGTTTCAATTGTGTGCTAGAGAAACACTACTTAAAAAATTTTAAAACAAGAGTTTTTCTTTATAATATAGGGCAAAAAGGAAGAATACATCCTTTACATTCATAAAATCCTCCCTATGTAGCAGTATTATTATAATTTCTGCAGGATCACATATTATTTTTTGTGAACATTAACAGAATCTAAAGCAATAACTCAATTTTCTTAATGTAAAAATCTTCCATGTCCTTCTTACAATTATTTTTTCATATATCCTGTACTCATTCCTAATCAGACAGAATAATAATTTATTCTCAATCCAAAATTTATAGTTATTGTACATTCTTTTTTACATTTTTTCATCGAAATATACCCACATTCCACAACATGTTCTTTAACGCCAAGTACATGTTATTACATTTGGTGTTTTTCATCTAAAATGAAATTACATTATTTCCTAGGACAATTGTAATATACAGATCACATTTCCCTGTAGGGCCATTTGGAAGTATTAAATGAACCACTACAGTTATGAACTCCTTTCTAACATTTTTTTTTACATCATGTGACAAGAGTATAAAATCCTTTCAGAAACTAAACAGCAAAATAATAAAAAATAATCTACACTTTAGTGAACTTCCAGCATGTAGCAATTTATTTTAAAAGTAGAGCCTACCTATAGTAATTCTACAAAACACTGTATTAAGACCAATGTGTCTATCAATAATTTTGAGCTTTAATACTTAAAATACAAGAAAAATGTAGAAAACACCTCAGAAGATATTTTGTATTTTCATTAGCTGCTCTTGGGCACTATTAATTTAATGTCAAACTTTGCAAGAGGAACAGTTTGTTGGCTTGAGAATTTTGAAGTCATCAGTAATAAGGGCCATCTACCTTAACAATGTAACTAATGGAGCTTTGGCAACAATGGATAGGAGAGATTTGCAATGTGGACAACAACATCCAACTAAGTAGCCAGGCCATTCAGCTGGACCATGTCTTCCAGCTCCAAATACTTCTTATGCTCATGCCAGTTCACAGCTTCCGTTTAGTGAATACAGTGCATGAACTGCATCAAAACAGTGCATGAACTGTGTCAGTCTCACTGCCCCACAGGGTGCCTTTTCCCGGTGTAGCTTCCCTGCATTCTGCTCCTAAAGCAAGATTGAAGAAGCCCAGTTATCAGCCTTTCATCCATTTTCTTTAAAATAAATGACAAAGAATAAGAAATAAGATCACAAGAGGAAAGCACATCAGGTGGCAGAGTGCTACTCATTTCTGAGAACTCCTTTTGTAAACTGAATCTGCATTCAGTCATAAGTAAAAGTAGGTCAGACACATCTACATGTGAGAAGATGGCTCTGCACCAGAACAGAGAAGTAGAGCTCTTTTGCAGTTTTTCTCAGGAAGCAGAAGCTTCACATCCATTCCTTCTTCATGCAGTCCCTCAAAACAAGAAACTTCATAACCACTGGAATGGCTTCTACTGCACCCATCTCCATAACAGCTTGTTTAACAGAAGAGGCTGGTCCATGGCTGTAAACCACAGCTATTTTTCTCACTTTAGGACCTTGTAGAATTCTCCTGAAAACATTCATGGCAATGAATCTCATCACACGTTCAGTGTCCTGCTCACTGGACATTCTCTGGTGAGAAATATTTTTTAGTGTATTGAGTAGCTTATTCTTGTTGTGAAACTCTGAGAAGTAGATGAGGTGGTGATAACAGAGTTTCAGGAAACAAAAAACACCCCCAAATTGTTTTGTTCTCTTGCATCTCAGACACAGAGTAATGTACATAAAAACTATGTAACACAATGCTAAACTACTATTCACGCTGGATACAAGCACTAAGAAAAATGGGGAGTGAGAAAAAAAATCTGCCCAATGTATAGTGAAATGAAGCACAGAAGAGTAAAAATTGCTGGTTTTTATGAAAAGGTTTTACAAATATACTTGAAAAATAGTGCTAAATTATATTAGCACTATTTACAGATGGATAAGCTGCATCAGAGAAAAGAAGTTGTTTTTCCAGCACCACCTAAGCACAGGACAACAACAGGGGTAGAAATGATCTTGAGTTTAGTCCAAGTCCTGGCAGGCCCACATTCACCTGCACTCTGAACCTCTGGTAATGCAAATCGGCTGCAGCTTGTGTCCCCTTACTGAGTGTGCCTGCAGAGGAACAACCTGCACTACTGACCTCAGAGTGAGCTTGCAACAGTCTGCCTTGGGGTGTATAGCTGTATCCTGCAATTTCAGCACACAATATTCCCTTTTTAAGCTCCTCTGTGGCACAGTGTGGACCTACACTAATTCAAGTACTGCTGTGGGGCTCAGATACTGATTTGATGCTATTATTACTGCATTATTACTAAGAGAACTGTTCAAGTTTTATAATGAATGTGACATTTGTGTAGTAAACACATTTCATCTTGTAATTACTCCAGCCATTCTATTACATCTAAGAGCAGAAATTGTGTTGAAGAAAATAATCTGCTGCATCATGAAGAAAAATGTAATTTAAAAAATCACAGACTACAGCAGGCAGGATAACTACAGTAAAAATAAGATCATTTATCTAGCACTCATGAACGGAGAAGATTACTGACTCACCATTACAGCCAAATTCAGTGTAGGACAGGTGTTCCATTATCATTTCCCATACATAACTGGTATCAGACACATTTGGGCATGCAACACACCAAGTACTGAGTATAGTTAGGTGGGAAAATATCCTACAAAGCAAAACAAAAGAGAGCAGTATTGAAATCAGAACAAAAAAGAGGAAAAAATTTTAAATAATAGGTCTGATAAAAGTATGTATCAGCTCAGTGTGAAGCAGTGGAGGAACTGGTGGGAGTGAAGTTAAAACAGAAAAGAAGGTCAGAGCACGGACAAGGAAGAAAATCTGCAGTGCTGAAGCTGCAAGACAATTAGAATTATGAAAGGTCAGAGAAGGATAATGCAAGCTGTATCTCTCAGGGACAAGCACAAAGAAATAATAAAAAATAATAAGCACAGGAACATAGAGAATAGAGGGAAATGACAAAGGAGGAACTTACACTGCTTTATTATTGCCAGCAATAGTCCTACCAAAGGGATTAAATAAAATAGAACTGAAACAAAAGGATACAAGCCTCTAAGAAGACCCATGATCTTTATTGTAAATAGAAATTTGTGATACATAAAAGTTTTGAAGAAACTACATCCAGTTTTAAATGTTGTTTTTCAGTTCGTTTTCTCCTACGTACAAATGCATGAGCAAACTGAAGCTGCAGATCAGTAAACACCTGACTCAGAGAAGGATTTAACACCTATGAAGGAAACACACAACTTAGAATGTTTAGTTGAGTGGAGCCTAACATTACATAAGCAAAGTATTTCACAGCTTATCAGATCTCTGCTAGGTCAATTTGACAAATGAACAGTACGATTAGTATCAGTAACACAGGAGTAAGAAGTACTCACCATACCAGAAAGCTAAAGAAAGGTAAAAAGAAACTTTAATTGAAAAATGTTGCATCTAAAGAGTTTTCAAAACAAAAGCTGAAATCACCGTTGGAACATGCACTAAATTTATTTTCCATAGTTCTACAGATTTTAAGGCTTTCAGTGACTTAAGATGCATTATTGTCTTCCATTTCTGTGTGTGCTTGATAAACTCCTTTTGGTTTTATTGGAGAATGGAGTAAAAGGACAAGCAGGACCTGGGCCTGCTCCACACCAAATACTTTCATTGAGAGGTTTCTCTCAGAGCTGAGATATAAGTATACTTATTGTTGTAGAAACTCACTCTATTTGGCACAGTCACGTCCTAACGAGTTAGGATAGCTAGATAGGAAAAATAATGCAAACTTACTTCATGGTAGCTGGAACCACTGGATACCAAGGCACTTAACATTTCTAATAAATTATGCTACAGTAACTTCAGTAAAATAATCTAAACAAGTAAAAAAAAAATAATTTGCATTCTCAGCCCTAGCATCATTTTTCAAGCACCTGCCTGCTAAGACCATAAATTCACAGGCATGCTGAACACAGAACCAATGTGATATTAATAAATCAGGGAAGACAGCAAGTGATTACTCAGGCTTGCAGTATCAAAACAGGATTGAATGCTTACAGCCATGTTTGTAAATGGTAGGTAATGAGTTCACATGGCTGTGGACAAAAACGAAAAAGCCATACATGAGCACATCACCACTTAGTGAGGCAGTGCATTGTGCATGTTTGTAACATGGACTTTGCTTGAGATATGTACAGAAAATCAGATTTGTCCATTCAGTCATTTACTCCCCTAAAAAAAAAGAAAAAAAGAAAAAATTTGTAGTTATGTTCTCTTCATCTCACTTAATTGCTCAAATATTTTACTAATCATGGGGAAAAAATCAATCAAAGCCAAGGGCTAATTGCATTACACATTTTAATATATATTATTTAATGTTTACTATGATTTGGGGATGTTGAAATTCTACAGTAGAACTGAAGGTTTCACTGCATACACATATGTGTGTGTGTGTATATATATATGTATATACGATATTTTTATTCCATTTAGGTTGAGAAAACGTATGGGTTTTTGTTTGCAAGGACAGACCTCTCGTACTTACAGGAATTTTTGAATATGACTGTTGCAATTCATATTTTGAAGCTATAAGTAATTCACAGTATAACATCTGTACAAAGATGTACAGGGAAAACATCACCTTAGCAAGGACTGCAGACTTCTTAGCAATGGTAACAATTAATGAGAGAAAAATGAACCCAATCTGTCTTTTATACCATGTTGAACTTGCCTAGCTGAAAGTCAAAGAGGAAATAAATATTTCTGAAGTGAACCTCTTTCATTTGAGACTAAAGATACATACTATTGAATTCCCATAATGGTACTTCTAAAGAGTTTGTTAGAAACACATAATTGCAAAATTTGCTGTGCTACAGACAACCAAAAATTACAGGAATAATCCTCTTTTGTGTTAGTTAAAAGGAGAGGCTTGAAGTATGAGTCACGTACACTTTTCAAATATGCACAAATGCATTTAGATGGTGACTTCTGAAAATTACATTTATAGGTATACAACCAGCCACTTGCATTCAGAAGTACCTGATTTGTGTTTACATACAGTTGGATTCACTATCTTCTTTATTTAATAAAATATTGAATTTCACAGTGTAATACAATCATGCAATTTACAATACATGGGCAACACATCATTGGAAGTCATCAGAATATGGCACAAATAAAGACTCCAGACCACCACAACAGGAAGAAAATGTTCTGTTTCATTCCTTATTTTCCCTTAAAAATGAAAACGAACAAACATAGTTTCCAGTAATGGCAAAATATTTGGAGTCCAGGTCTTGCCCTGCATCCTGGAGATCCCATGTCACTTCAACTGTCTTCCAGAGCAGGGAGGCCTGGAATAGCCCTATGAATAGCATGTTACATATGTAGTATTCAAACAACATACAGAGGTGACATATAATTTTTATTTTATATTGGAAATGAACAGATTTCTTTCCTTCTTCCCTTATTTCTACATGTTTAAGCTCCACTGAATTAATTGTAAATGAGAAATAAGAAAAAAGAGCATTAGGTCTGACACCATTTTCATTTTTAAGAGATTAACAACTCGGATGGATAACATCAAACCAATTTTCTAGTAGTTCAGCTCATTTTTGTTAACTGAGTTATTCATCCAACATGTTCAAAGTCCATTTAAAAATACAGTCCTTAAAATAAAATTAGCACATGCTTCAGCAGGGAGCAGCCAGCCCTTGTCAGCCCCTGTCATAGCAGAGAACATCTGAAGTTACTATTCAGCCATGGAAAAGCTTGTGAAAAAAAGGGAGAAAGAAACACACAAGAAGCCAGAAAAAAAACAGGACAAAGAAGTTAATGGGGAATAAAAGTGATCATCATACTGCTCTTAAACCAGCTAATTTCTTCTACATCAGCTTTTTTTACCTAAAAGGCAAAAAAGGAAGGTGAACTGGAACATGTATGGTAGGATATTCAGAAATCGTCATTGTTTCTGTTAAGTGTGACTTACAGAGGGACAGACCATTAAGAGATTTTGCAAATGAGAGACATAACACTTAAAAATCAATACAAGAGTGCAATCAGCACATATAAAGGAGGAATCCATTAAAAAATCCATTAAAGAATATCAATGATGATGTACTTGTTTTCTGCCTCTACATATTTTTAGTCCACATTCTCCTGCAAGTACCTTGTCTCCATCTTTACCCTAGTTAGCTGGAAAAAATGCAATTAAAATGTGACAAGGAGTTCTGATAAAAATGCATGCTTCTCAAGAAATTATGACAGCCTTTTCCCCCTGAAACACAAGGATATGCAACACAAAAAATCAGTCATAGATTAATGTAAAAATTCACACCAAACTTGCACAATGACCAGTCAATGATTTTTTACTGGAGAAAAGGAAAATGAGATGCAGCTGTTACTTTACTGCAACATCGTAAGATAACAAAAGACTTGCAACATCTTGCTTTACACAACTGAAAGTACTCCTCCTTTTAATCTGCCATAACTATCCTATTGACTGTGGTGTATTTTCTACAAGTAATACTGTCTGTGACAGAAGTGGGCTGCTTCCAAAATGGGATTTATCTACTTGTTTACTGAAGCACACACTGATTTCCCATGAGAACAGTGAAGAGCTGTGAGTTCAATTTATTTAACAAAACTTCTAATTTCTCCCTAATTGCAGTGCAAGTAAAAATATTGGAGAAAATTTTAACAGGCAATTTCTGTGCACAGAACATTGAAAATGTCCAGTGATATTAACAAGAATGAGCCTCTGGTAGATTTTCTACATCTATGGGGGAATGTATATCAGTCAGCAAACCTTGGGAACATGATGTAATTCTTACTCTTCTTTACTCCATATACAAATGATGACTTACCAGGAAGCTTTGGGTCAGAGGTGTGCCCACAGAGTCACCAAGCCATGGTGTTCAGGAGAGTGACCCTGCTGTTTCTATGGTGATAACTCTGCATCCACAGAGAGTATAGATGTCAAGCAGTCTTTTTATTTGAAGCCTAAAGTGTAGTACCAATTTCACAGATCAGTCCTATTTATGCAATTTTCACTGTTTTGAGAATTGATTGGGGTTTCGTACTTCACATTCAGCCTGAAAAAAAAATTTCAATTTTTTGTCTGGCTAAATTATTCCACCAGATTGTGAAAATCAGTCTATTTACCCTGTTTCTGAAGTAAGTATTAAAGTACACTTGTACAGGGTATTTGAGAATGCAATGAAGGTTGTAGGAAGTGTGAGCATGAACAACAAAAAGGTAAATACACACCTACAAAACATCCAACTGCTCTTGAAAGCAAGTCCTTACAAAAACCCCTGTGCCACAGCACTCAGAACAAGAGGTACACACAGAAAGGAGACTAAGGAGCAAAGGTAGAAAACCTCTTTAGGAAGGGTTTTCACTAATGAAAGAACTAGAATTCCTAGAAACTAAAATGATGATCATTATTAGATTAATAGCATCAATTCATGCTTGTTAGTTTCTGCATGACTAAATCTGTGACCTTTCTTCTAGTTTTCTGTCTTAGCTTACTATAATAAAACTGTCAAGTCCTCTGTTAATAGCTTGTTACAGATAACTACATCAACGTATTAGGAATAATTGCAGAATTTATCACAGCTTGAAAAAAATACTGGTGCAGGAGAAGTGCCTTACACTATCACTTTTTTGTGCATTACTTCCAGTAATGTGGCATTATTAGAAATCTGATATTTTATTGGTAATAATGAAGTTTAATGAATTTTTTAAAATTGCTTTTGTCTCTTAGCAATATGTATCTCATTTTCTGGTTAAAAGCATGTACTTATAAGAATTTTGAAAAATTAGTGTTATGACAAACATTCAGACTTCAATCCTCAGCTGGTTATACATCCGGTACCTTACAATTAAACAACAGGGTATTCTTTCAGCATGTTAATTACTGGAAGAGTCTTACTTCTGGGGTTTTCTGTCCTTTTTGACCATAAAACTCAACGTGTACAAAAGAGTTCAGGTAACACACACAAACCGTTAATGCTGGGGTTTTTTTCCTCTTGGGAATATTAAAAATGTTTGCCTTGTCCTTTGTATCCTTGTTTTCATCGCAAGTCAGGCTGCTCACTGTTGATCTGTTTCTAAATGACAACAAATCTTTATCTTGTTAAGGCTTTTTTGTGTGACCTAACAGACAGTAAAATGTTGGGATCCATTGTATCGAAAAGGTTCATTGTTTTCTTTACATCTTCTTCCCATGTATAACATACTTCCTTGCATTTACAGATGTCAGTGAAGATTCCAGAGGATCTATCTATTCAGTTTGATTTCAGCACTGAACACTGCAGACACAGAAAGAACTAGCAATCAACACAGCAAAAACAATTCAAAGACAGTACTCCTGAAACCATGCAGTGGTAATGTTCTTGAAATAAAATCTTGTGTATGGATACTAAAAAATCATTTAATACTGTAGTCACTTGGAAAGACTTACTGACTACTAGGCCTAGTGGTGAAAGCTGACACAAATAAATGACAAAAGAAATTTTATATATCTAACAATACTTACATGTAAGCTATAAATACCTAAAACTTGCAGTTTTATCTGCACAACTTTTAGAACACACAAAACTCTGTGTATCCTTCAGCAGCTCTATAAGGACAGAAAGGATAAGGAAGGTCTATCTGGAAGTGAGGTGCCAAGCAGTTACTTTAGTGCATTGCACGTGTATTAAAAACCACCTTCTGATAAAGACTACAACAACAATCTTGTCTGTTTTCCCCCCTGTACTACACTGTCCTCTTCTACTGAATATATACCCTATTTTCAAAACTACCCGCTGGCTATTCATCAGTAGTTTGCTCTTTTTCAGAAGAGCAAAAAGTATTTTAAGTCCTATAATATCTCTTCTGATAGAAATTCAAACAAAAAGAAGTGCAAATAACTTTGTGGTACAAAGTTGTGTCTTGTGCCTGAGAGTTTATTAAAGACATTTCTCACAGGGACAGTTTCATGAAATAGCCATACTATTGTTCTTAAATCCAAACCCTGACCAATAAAAGATGACTTAGTGTTGCTGGTATCCAAAGTCACCCTTTTCTCCTTTCTTCCCAGGAAACCCAAGAGATGTCTTAGAGACAAAATATGGCATGTTATTTCATTTTTACCACTCAATAACACTGAGGTCAAGAAGACAAAAGAAAGAAAATAATGTACCTTTTCTCCTCTAATTCCATCACTCCCATCTTCCCCACTGTTCCTGAAATAATAAAAATGAGCATTAATTTTTCACATAAACAACCAACCACCAAACAGGAAAAAAAAGGAATAAAAAACCCTAAACATAAGAATTAATGCTTGCACAGTTAGATTTCCCCTGTGTTTCCTAGGCAAAATCACAAACTGGGCACTGCAGCGGATATCTGCACACAGTTTAAATAAAAGCAACATTGACTTAACACTCATTAACGTCTTTGCAAATTCTCCAAGTCTTCAATTATTGCAAGAGAGGACCCTAAAGAATACTTCATTCACACTTTCAGATTGTCTAGAGTAATACTGTACCTTTTCCCCAACAAATCCTCACACCCATGAAAAGAAAAATTATAGCAAAAGTTAGAAAAACCTGTAATCAAAACACTGAAGAATTATTCTAAATCACAATTAAACAGTAGTTTCAGAATGTTTGTTTAAACCTCTTTTACCTGGATATCCCATGTTACCTTGTCTTCCTTTTGGTCCTGGTGGTTCTCTCTGAGCATCCTCTCTGAGGGAGGTGAAAAGAACGGCCACAGTCAGAAAGTTGAAGAAGCTGGTTTTTAACCATGCATATGTACCAGGAAAAGCCAGCTCTATTGAAGTTCAGATGCATCCTGCTTTTTCTTTCCAATTTGAAGGCAAGTGGAAAACACTTAACTAGCCACCTATTAATCAAATGGTAACTATTTTTAAAAATATGCTTTGAATAGTTATTATACCTTAATAAATGAGCATTGTTATTTCAGGAAGGTTGGGTATCTGATATTGATATACCACTATTTTCCATAAAATGTTTTATCTTGTTTTTTGAAGTCATATATGATGACAATCTTTTTACAAAGTATTGAGTGGTGATTTTATTTGCACTAATTTTAGTGAGAGCAAGACTGCACTCTGAGGTTTCATTTATGTGAACTTATTTTAGTTGAGAAGAATCTATTCCTATGAGTCTACTGATGACAGAACACTTGCTGCAGCAAAACATTTTTTTTGCAGAATTATTAGTATACTATTTACTAAGGATATGTGTATAAAAAACACATATATGTGTATTCAAGTAATTAGGAAACAATTGTCAGTGCAAACTACTGCAATGCCATATTTCTGAACATAAAGCTGCCAACTCTTTTAAAACCTCAGCAAGGCTACAATCAAGCACTTAACTTCCTCATGAGCTCAGGTTCTGCTGATCTAAGGACTCTGGAAGAGTCTCCTGCACTCCATTACAGATACTGGGGGTAATTTAGGCACAGCTGAGATAGAGAGGCAGGACCAGAACAGGGATAAGATAATTGCAATATGGTCTTCGACTACCAGAACATCTTTTCCTTTTCCTTTTTTTTTTTTT
>VZTJ01003086.1:275800-331568 GCA_013397795.1 Orthonyx spaldingii
GCAGTTCTGACTTTCAGCTTAAATTTTAGTAATTATAGAGTTGGCTTTTGATGGCACTTCAGCCATGCCCTTTCTTGGGGCTGTGGATACTAACACTGCCTTGCCTTGGGAATTCTGTGGCAATTCAGAGATTTCTTGTCACAGAAAGTGTAAAGATAAGAGAATCTCAGAACTTAAAGCTGTGGATTAAATTAAACAAGAAAACTAACTAAAGAAGAGGAATTATATGATATTTGTCCCTTAGATCCTGCTAGAGAACATTTTCCTTCACATCTCTGTTAGAGTAAACCCTTGACCTCCCTTGCTGTAGATGGCAGTTAATTGGTTTTTTCTGAGTTCTCAGCTCTTTCTACAGGTTAACAATAAATATCTGGAAAGGCATAATACACAGCTTCCTCATAATGAATGTTTTAATTTGAAGAAGGCATCAAGCAGTCTCTGGTTTTCACAATGAAATACCATATTTCTCAGGTGAAACAGATAGGATCTTCCATTAGACACACTTAAGAGCTAACAATAAGATTTTTATTTTTCTTATTTATTTACTTGTTTGATTTTTTTTTTTTTTTCAAAAAGGAGGAATGGGATTTGGAAGTAAAAATATTTTCCCTAAGATCTTAAAAACTGCTGACAGACATCTCTGGAACATGAAACATGCACTCACCCAGAAAGAACGCAATCTGGGCAGAAATGGGTCATACAAAATGCTTCACTACACTACTTGACTCAGGAAACAGTGGATGTACATGGCAAAGGTGTCTATTGTCCAGAAGGTGCCTTCAGGTTTGATATGACTTACTCCAGCTGCCTCTGAAGTAATTTGGATTTTTTTTTTTGCTTCATGTGAGACACACCTGCTAACAGGTGATGTACACCTGCTAACAGGCAGTCCTGCAGAGTTGTTGGAGAGGAGCACTGCTAGGAGGCTGCCAAAAAACTTTCCCTAGAGGTTCAGAGACTGTTTGGACCCTTCCTTCTCTCTTCTTTCATCTCTTGAGAAAAGTCAGGTCCCAAGAGCAGAAGACATACTATGCAGAAAAGAGTACAAAGATCACTCTGTGAAGGTAACACAGTCAGGGAACATTGACCTTGACAAAGCAAAGGTGATAGCAATGAGCAGAAGGTGTCACCTAGATCAACTCCCATCTGCAGAGAAACTTCCTTTCACTAAAGACCCTAGAGTGGTGTTACTCTGTCAAATCAGTTTCTCGGCTCATGAAAACTCCTGGATTTGTCATTGATGGACAGCCTAATACAACGTTAAAAACACCTTCAGGTGCTTGGACAGTTCCTTCACCTGACAGGCCTGATGGAGATCTGGACCATAACTATCCAGGCATGAAATTATCAGCCTTAACAAAACTCTATCAAAGACTGCTACCAGATTTCCATGGTAACTCAAGCTTTGCTCAGAGATTTGGCCTAGCTGAGGGGAAAGAGTGAGACAGGCAAGAATGGTTGGTGACAACTATGACATAATCCATCTAGAGAAGTGCAGTTTTATGTAGAGCTATAAAAAGGACACAGAGAATCTATTTGGTCTAGAAATAGACCAAAAATTTGAACATCTAGAAAATTGGTCCCTTGGAGAGAAGAGTTCATGTTGGAGCAGATTTGCTGGCAGGACCGGTGAACCTTTAGGAGTCCCATGTTGGAGCAGCCTCTTCCCAAAGGACTGCATCTTGTGGGAGGGACTTCACACTGAAGCAGGGAAAGAGTATGAAGAGTGGTTTTGGTGGTCACCTGGTATCTAGCCATGGTCAACCCACCACCTGTAGGTGTGGAGAATGTGCTGGTGTCTAGCGGCTGCGGTAAAGCTAATTTTCTTCACAATAGCTGGTATGGAGGTCTGGTTTGGGTTTGTGATGAAAACAGTGTTGATAATTCAGGGATATTTTGGTTATTGCAGAACAGTGCTTGCACAGAGTCAAGGCCTTTTCTGTTTCTCACCCCACTACCCCATCAAGAAAGCTGGAGAGGCACAACAAGTTGGGAGGGGACACAGCTGGGACAGCTGATCCCCACTGATCCAAGGGATATTCTATACCACACGGCAACATGCTCAGCATCTAAAGCTGGGGAAGAATGAAAAGTGAGGTGTTCAGAGAGATGGCATTTCCCTTCCCAAGTAACCATTACACATAAGGTAGCTCTGCCTTCCTGAAGATGGCTGAACACCTGCCTGCCCATGAGTAGTGGTGAATGAATTTCTTATTTTGCTTTCCTTGCATGTGTGGCTTTTGCTTTATCTATTAAACTGCCTTTGTCCCAAGCCCTGAGTCTTCTGTCTTTTACATTCCCAATTCTCTTCCTTGGCTATGTGGGGCTTAGTTGCTGGCTGGGGTTAAACCATGGTAGTCCTTTCTAGCTGCTGGGACTAGTGTAGAATGGGTTTGCCTTTGCATGAGGTTAGGAATAACCCAGACAGTTTTCCTCAGAACATTTTTAATATGCACTACAGATATTCTATCTCCTTCTACAGTATGCAAATTTTTGACTGGTCGAGGCCAGTCTGATTGGCAGATTCCCTAGTGTTCACTAATCAGGTAGCCTTCACTAAATGCCAAATGACAGTATTTGAAGGTCCCACCATCCATTGGTCTCAGTGTAGTCTTCAACAGTCCATTACATTGTTTGATCTTTGCAGAGGTTGGTGCATTATAGGGAATGTGACACACCCACTAAAACACCTTGTTCTTTGGTCCAAGTCTCTACAAGATTGTTTAGGAAATGAGTTTCAATGGTTCATTTTTTTCTGGAATACTGTGTCCCATAAGACTTGCTTTTCAAGACCCAGGATGGTATTCTGGACAGTGGCGTGGGGCACAGGGTATGTTTCCAGCCATCTGGTGGTTGCTGCCACTATTTTAAGCTCTTGCTGTCACAGGTGTGGGGGAGTGTGATATAGTCAATCTGCCAGGCCTCCCCATACTTATATTTCAGTCATTGTCCTCTGTACCTAAGAGGTTTTAACAGCCTGGCTTGCTTAATTGCAGTGCATTTTTCACCTCCATGAATAATGTCTATGGTTAAGTCCACTCCTCAGTCATGAGTCTACCTATATGCTGCATCTCTTCCTTGATGTCCCAAGATGTCATGGGCCCACTGAGATAGAAATGATTCACGCTTACATTGCCAATCCAAATCCAGCTGAACCATTTCTGTCTTGGTAGCTGCTGGTTGATCTTATGTTCTTCAGTGGCCCAACTCTTGGGTACATGAGCGTCTACACGACATACCTGCACAACCAGATTCTCCACCCAGGCAGCAACATTTTGCCACAATATGGCAGCCTAGGTGGGCTTAGCCCTATGGTGCCAGTTATTCTGTTTCCATTGCTGCAGACAGGGCATTTGCCAGCACCCAGAAACCAGTATAAAATATTGACCATTTTTCTTATTCAACAGCATCCAAAGCCAGCTGGATGGCTTTGACTCTGCAAAATGACTCAATTCACCTTCTCCTTCAGCCTTTTCTGTCTTGTAGTAGGGTACTCCACACAGCAGCTTTCCATATCTGATGCCTTCCTACAGGATGGCAGAATCCATCAGTAGACAAGGTACATTGCTTTTTGTATTCTGTTAACTTATTATATAGTGGGGCTTTTTCAGCATGTGTTGCCTCCTCCTCTTCCTCAGGTGACATTCCAAAATCTTTGCCTCCTGGCCAGCCCATGATCACTTCCAAAATTCCTGGATGACTGTGATTTCTTATTTGAACTCATTATGTGGTCAGTGTGACCCACTTACTCCATGTAGCATTAGTTGTGTGATGTGCAGAGGAAAGCCTCCCTTAGAACATCCAATCCAACATGGGTAATCAGGACGCCAGGAGAAGCACCTAAAAATCTGGACCTGTGCAGGTCCCTTCACTCTACTTTGTTCTATGGCAATATTGGCTTTCAAAAGGATTTGGACTATTTTCATCCCTTTCTCAAAAACTTTTTCTGCTGTATTGCCCCACACAATGCTATCATCAATGCACTGAAGGTGTTCTGGAGCTTCACCCTGTTCCAGTGCAGTCTGGATCAGTCTGTAGCAGTAGGGTTTGTCCCGCCCCTGGGGTAGTTGATTTCAGGTGTACAATCATCCCTCCAAGTGAAAGCAAAGTGTGCCCTGCACTCTGTCACCAAAGAGACTGAGAAAAAGGCATTAGCAATGTCAGTTGTGGCGCAGCACTTGTCTGCCTTTGACTGCAGTTTGTATGCAAGTTCATGTCCAGTCTAGTGACCCTGAACATTCATTCAAGCCACAGTAGTCTGCTGTCAGCCTCCATCCTCCATTAAGCTTTCTCACTGGACACATAAGGCTTTTAAAGGGTGAGCAGGTCATGCTGGATCACTCCTGGGCTCTTCACTCAATGAATCAGTTTATGGGTGGAAATTATGGAGTCTTAGTTGCTGCAATATTGCCTCCAGTGCACCGCTGTGGTAGTGTTTGACACCTATTGTTCTCCAGCCTTCAGAAACACAACAGAAGAGTTGTCCAAGAGACCAGGTAAGGCAGACAGTAGTTTAATTTCCTCTGTCTCCAGGAAAACCCATCAATACCCTCCCGAGTCCTTGAAATCCCCTCTCCTGAGACAGTCTATGCCAAGGATGTATGGAGCCTCTGGACTAGTCACAATGGGATGTTTTACCACTCCTTCCCAGTCAGACTAATCTCAGACTCCAATACAGTCAGCTGCTGGGATCCTCTTGTCATTCCAGGAATACAAATGGCTTATGCTCCTGCATAGCTTGATGGCACTAGGGTACACTGTGCACCAGTGTCTTCTAAAGACTTGTACTCCTGTGGGGCTGATATGTCAGGCCATCAAATCCACACAGTCCAGCAAACCCAGTGATCCCTCTCATCCTCCAGGCTGGAGGCAGGGCCCCTCTCATACTGATCATAAAATTCCCTGCTAACTTCTTCTACAAGTGAACAAGAATTCTTTCCATAGAGTCAACAGTATAACCAGCCCTTCCATTCTGCTAGGAAGGGCTCACTGTTATGCATGTGATTGCTCTGAATCAGAGCAAAGCCCATATTTTTAAAGGGAAACTTTATTTACGGAAAGCTGGCACATACTGTTTATATCTAGTCGCATCCATCTTCCTATATAGAATATATGCCACTATTTCATTTTATTTCCTCAGTAAGAAACATTTTCTGCATAATTTTACAGCTTTTCTTCCAGTTTAATCTTTTTTCTTTTCTTCAAGGGAGCATATAGAAAGATGCTGCTAAATCTATTCTTGTATCTTGTGGTGAATCCAGAGAACAAAATTCCAGGTGAGTACAGCGACCTCTGCAGAATGGCCTATGGTGACAAAGTTAAATGCACTGTGACTTCTACAGCCATAAAATGGGCAACAACAGAGTTTGGGTAAGTCATCAGAGTATGAAAGTTCAGCTAAGTCCTACCCTTCTGTAGGGCACTGCATTTACTATCTTCAATCAGATGTCTTCAGGATTTTTTCTTTCACTCAAGAGCAGCCATGAAAATCTAATGTTCTAAAATAAATGCACTTGTCTAACATCTGGTAACAAGAGAAGGGTACTAATGCTTATTCACCAGCGAGAAGACACACCATGAGAATATGCTTACACCTGTTTCAAGAACTAACAGCAGAAGTAAAACATTTGAGAATGATTGACTTTATTCACATGTTGGATTATTTAGGAAAAAAAATAAGCCAAGAATGACTCTATGATAATAAATCTTTTAAATCCTTTAAGTGAATTAAGTTCTAGGAATTCTGTCATTTGAGATCTAAATGCTTTCTAGTATTTTCTATAAGAGGGATAAATGTAAGAAAACACATCAAAACATTTTGATGTTATTGTCTTGCATCTGATGTCATTTTATGAAAAACTCTGAGGTACTGTTTTATTTTATGCAGTATATTCGCAAAGTACACATTTTGTTATAAATGGAAGAAAGTCAATTTTGAATACTTTTATGCCTTTTAAACAACACACTGTTGACTAACGGAAGTTTCTCAATACTTAACATGTTAGATCAATGGAGAAATAGCTTAAATTTTATTTTCGCCATTAAGTCACTAGATAATAACTTTATAATCAAGTATTTTTTTCAAATGAAATATGGGAGCCGAGCGGCTACATAAAGCTTCCTCCTTGAATGCCTTTTCCATATCAACCTCATAGTCTAACTGAAGAATTAAAGTAATTTAAGTGTCTCTGCATTAGAAAGACTCCATACACAAGAATCCACATTCTTGTGTTTCAAATCTATTTTTATTGCCTCCACAGCCCCCATACCAGAACTGACCACACATTTTCTGCTCTTTGTCGTAGTACCACTTCAAAATGTAATTCTGACATTCTCCGCTATCCTGAACAAGGTCACATACATCTGGAAAAGGGAAATAAGAGATAGATTTAATGAAAGTCCACCCTTCTCAGCATTGTACATTCAGGGAAAAGTAATGTTCGGTGCAAACTGTCAGACAAAAGAAGCAGCCAGTGTTCAAGGTCTTACAAAGATTCACTAAGTATTCATTTATAACCCCACAGTGCCAGTGTGGCCTGAAGACCCTCTTTTTATGATTGTTTTACCCAGAAAGTATGTCTGAAACAACAAGATTTTCAGTGCCATAAAGAGAAAGAATGCTAAAAAGTGTTTAGTTTTCTAACATAACATTTTTATTAAAATAATTCTACAATCACTATACCTGGTCCATAGAGACTAGGACAATAAACTTTTTAATAATTGCTCTCTTCTTTAATACCAACTTCTTGTACTGGTATCCATCAATAAAATTGCATAAATGAATATACATATGTTGTTAAACTGTCCATGGTAGTCTCTTAGCCAAATCCAAGAGTATTACAGATTCAAATTGCATAAATTAGCAAAGTAGGTGAGGGAAGCATACTTTGTAGCAATCTGGTATTCAGTAAGAACAGATCTAATCATCTTTCCCCAATGTAAATTCAGAGTTACTCAAAAGACAGAAAGGCAGCTCTAGATTTTGGTGTCAGTACAACGTTAAAGAGGAAGAACTGAGAAATAAAGAAATATACTGATACAACTTACAGATTTTACATGGCATAACCTTCTCCTAAGCAACTGAAAAACAAAACTCTCAAGCAAGAGATGAGCACAAAGTAAATCTCTCAAAAGACAAGTTCTGGAAGTGGGCTGCATGTCTTTAGAAATAAACTGTTGGGTCACTAATTACAACACAGGACTGGGGAAAGCAGTTCATACATCTCTCATAAGTGATTTAGGTAATTTCTCACTTAAGTGCAGTGACCATGACTACTTCCTCAAAGGAAATATTTTATTTTATTTGCAAAGTATAAACAGTAACATATCTTCCTATTACTGATCCTCTCTAATCATGAATGAGGCTGCCAAATATTTCTAGAACCATTCTTGAGTGGAGAGGAATAAAAAACAAAGGGGTAACAGCTGTAGAAATGAGTTACCACACCCAAAACAATGCAGACACCTTTTTATTTATTTTCACACAAATTCTCTCTAATTGTAGTTTAAACAATAAAAACACTCAACAGTGTTAAAAGAACATCGATGACAAATAATCTCACAACCAGCTTCCCATGCCCATATCTAATGGCAAATCTGCAATGAAAAATGCATCATTAGGAAGCAAAGCTAAAAACATGAAGAATATATTTTGATACTTCTGCTGATGGATCCCGTTCATCCTACAGGAACAGATTGTAGCAGAGATATATTTAGTTCCTCCATGTTGAGCTAAATTAGCAGCAGGAGTAATCACTAATTACAGTGCAACTTGGGGATTTTGAAATGATCAACTATTTTAGTAAGGGGGATTAGAACTTTATATGATATTATTACAAAATGTTACAAATCAGAACTGATGTTATAATGACAACTGTAGTTCAGTCTTTAACTACTGTATAGATTTGGACTGAATACAAACATATGGTGACTAAAAGCTTTGAAAAAAATGTAATTATTGGAAATTCTTCAGCTTGTATAAATATTCAACAGAGTCCTTCACAATTTAGTCTTTTTACTGTATTAAAAAAGATTTTCATATTCCAGAATCATACCATAATCATTACAGGCACCTCTAGTTTCTCCTGTTGCCTCCAAGTTTTTCTTGTTCTTCTGAGATTTTCCACACTCTTGAGGCTTTTCCCTTTTAGCATCTTCCTCTGTGTAATACTCATTTTCCTCATAATCATCTCTCATTTCTGACATTATGTATACAGGTTTTTTGGCATTCTCTTTCATACTCTTCATGACTCTACTTTCATTTTTTTCCACGTCATCTAAAACTTGACTGGAACCAGTTTCAGCCATTCCAGGAAAAGGTATCCTTCCAAGAAGAGAGGGGGAAAAATAGTTAAGCACCAATATGACCTTGAAAAATGCATCTGGTTCATTCCTTCTGAAAAACATGAAAAAAATGTTGACCCCGATCCCATTTCTATTATAACTACTTTGAATGTAACTACCAATCCAAAGGGAGAAATCTTATGTTCAGAGGCACACACTCAAAAAGTTAAATAGGCAATTTCCAACCTTTCAGTCATAGATGCTTCCTGTTGTATGTCTCCCTGATCTAAGTTTTCACATTCTTCTTGAAGTTCAAGTGAAGGATAACTGTTCATTTCTTCTGTGAGAAAGCACAGGTAACATGGGTGTGTTTTAAAGTCCTTGAAACTCCAGTATGGTTAATAAAAAACACTACATGGCTGTTTTTGCGAACTGAAGTTTGCATCTTTCAGTAAGTAACACACTATATCCAGAGTGACTGACAATATGTCCAGAAAAATGAAAATTATTATAGAGATCAGTTAGATGAGATAGACTCATGAACCAATACCTTTGTCTTGCTCTGTAACACACTATTTATCCTTCTATAGAAAATGTGACATCTCCAAGCATATGCTTCTGATGAGGATTTTAAATGTGACAATTTCCCTTTCAATATTCTCTTGATTCCATGTCAAAGCATCTAAGACCTGCTAATCTGCATGAATGTTGTATTGAAAAGTGCTTCCTCTCTGCTCTGTAGAGAGGTTAAGGTCAAATGTGCTAAATATTTATCCTGTACATGTCTCAAAGCCTAAATAGGCATAAACAGCTCAGTAAAACTGGACTTGCCAATGGTCTGAGGAGAAATGTGGGCCTAAATCAGGAATGTAACAGTGTTCTCTTGGTTGAAGTGTGGTCTATCTTTAGTGAAAGTGGAATCCACAAAGCCACACGTTAAATAAAAACTTAAGGAAAAAAGACCACTTAGCACTAGAATAGAATGCTGTTCTGTCATTACTGGCACTTTCATTAATGTCCAGCAACTGACGTAAATTAATCATGAAAGAATAGCAGCTAAGTTATGACCCGAAACTGAACAATAGCACATATATACTGGCTACCTTTTTCTACACAGCATTTGTCTTTGTTTCCATAACTTAAGTAAATGTCACTGTGTGATACTTACGTTGTAGAAGATTTAGAAATGCCCGGCTAAACCTCTGAGCATACACCATCTCTGGTGTGGAAACCCTGCCCAGTGTCAGTAAGTGCTGGTCTGTGGGGGAGCTTGACAGCTCCATCAGCTGATTGTCACTCACGTCACTGCCAAGCGCAAGAGTGAACATGGTGAATCCTTGGCACTTGGCTCCCAGTGAAATCTCTCTCAGCCTTTCTCTGTCCCATGTGCTTGCTTTGCTTCCAACTATTGTAAATATGACTCTGTGTTTTCTTTGTCTGGGGGCTTTGAAGAATACATTTTCAACCGTCCACTGTAGAGCAGAAGCAATGGCTGATGGCCCTTCCAGTTGGTGAACAGACTCTTGGATGTGTTTCTTCATCAAATCTTTATTGCTGTATGTGACTAGATCAAACTCCAAGGCCACAGGTGTCTGGTTTCTGTCAGGCAGGAAGCCCCTGGGAGTCTGCTGCACTAGTGCCACTCTGATGCCTCCATATGATTCATTTGGCTGTGAGGAAATGACAAACTGATCCAGCATGTTGCTCACAAAGTCTTTGGCTCTCTGAAACGCTTCACTGCTGATGCTGCGAGAGCTGTCCATGATGTAAGTGATATCCAGATCCATCTGAACCGGGGGAGAAAAAGGCACCTCACAGTTGGTTCTTGGATTGCATTTATCTAGAGAGGAAGAGCCAATAGGCAGTGAACTATTTAGTAATACAACTAAAGCAATTATTTATAAAAAAATTCACACAGTCCTGTGGGTCTGTATTAGGTTTGTGTGGCCAGGTTTTGGTAGTGGGGGGGACTGCAGGGGTGGCTCTGTAAGAAGCTGATGGAAGCTTCCTCCTTGTCCAGCAGAGACAATGCCAACCGGCTCCAGGACAGACAGGCCAAGGCCAATTAGAAATGGCAGACACACCTCTGTGATAACATGTTTAAGAAGAAGAAGAAAAAAGTTATTGTGCAGATTTAATTGTGGCCAGAGAAAAGTAGAGTGAAAATATGTGAGAGGAACAACTGTGCAGACACTAAGGTTCACGGAGAAGGAGGCGGAGGAGGTGTTCCAAGTACCAGAGGAGAGATTCCCCTGCAGCCTGTGGTGAAGACCATGGTGACGCATCTGTGTCCCTGCAGCCCATGGAGATCCATGGAGATGCAGAGATCCAACTGCAGCCTGTGGATGAACTCCCCACAGGAGCAGGTGGATGCCTGAGAGGAGGCTGTGAACCTGTGGGAGGCCTATGCCGGCATAGACTTCTGGCAGGGGCCTGCAGACCCATTGAGAGAGGAGCACAGCCTGGAGCAGGTTTTCTGGCAAGATTTGTGACCCTGTGCCTGAAGGACTGCACCCCACGGAAGAGTGACCAATGCTGCAGCAGTCTGGGGAGCACTGTTGTCCTTGGGATGGACTCACATTGCAGCAGTTTGTGGAGAACTGTTATTTGTGGGATGAACTCCCATCGCAGAAGTTCATGAAGAACTATCTCCCATGGGAAGGACCCCACACTCTCCCTGAGCAGTGGCAGAAAAAATGTGTGATGAACTGACCATAACCCCCATTCTCCATCTCCATGTGCTGCTTGTGGGGAGAAGGTAGAGCTGGGAAGGACGGAGGGGTGAGAGGAAGGTGGTTTTAAGGTCTAATTTTGCTTTTCATTATCCTGCTCTGATTTTGTTAGTAATAAAGTCAATTAATATTTCTAATTCGAGTTAGTTTTGCCCATGGCAGTATTTGATGAGTGATCTCTCTCTGTCCTTATCTCAACTCATGAACCCTTTATTGTATTTTCTATCCCCTGTCCAGCTGTGGAGGGGAGTGATAGAGAGGCTTTGGTGGGTGCCTGGCATCCAGACAGGGTCAACCCGCTACAAAATCTTCTTTATTTTTTTTAAACTTTGATCTAAAAAAACCAACCAACCAAAAAAAACCTGAAAAAACACACAAAAAACCCCCAAACCAAAACAAAACAAGAAAACCCAAACCAATTTGAGAGCATAAAATCTTTTTGTTCTAGTAAGGAACAACAGATGAATCTTGCTGAAGAAGGTTTTGAGATACCATGGGAAATTATTCATTCATGAGAACAGAAAAACACTCATAAGGTAAAATTTCATAGATAACAGTTCCCTGGAGAAATTTTCTTCTGTTGAAATCTAAGCATTGTAAAGGACACAGAATCAAACTCTATTTTTTTATCTCAGATCATTGTTCAACATTTTGACATATTATCATTTAGTAGCTTCTCCTCCTCTCACAGTGTAGAATTTACAGCAAATGAGCCTGGTTTCCCAAAATTATTTTGCTATTTTAAGTGCATTTCTGTTAAAAAGGAAATGCTAAACACAGTAATTAATTCACATGGCTGAGATAGAAATTAATTAAACAGTTTTTGTGGGTTTGAGATTCTAATTCTTACCATCCACTAAAGAGGAAGTAACTCCTCAGCAGTGGTATCCTGTAACCACAAAATGATCTGTCACAGAGAGTAAGAAGTTCCAGTTGCAGAAGGTGTTCAACTGTCTGGAAGCAGGAAGGTCAGAGACAGAAAAAGTCCCTGTAAGGAAGTGAAGTTTCTCTTGGAGATGACAAGAAACAGCCACCACACTATCTTGTAGCCATCCTGGAATGGGAATGCTCAGAGACACCTATGGGCAGCAGAGCTGGGCTGAGTTGCTCCGTGCAACCATCCATGGGATTGGTGATGGTGCAAGAGTATACAAGCAATCAGCTCTTAACTCATCTCTGCAAACTTCTTGTAGAACCATTTATGGCAGTAGGATTCTGACCAATGCATTGTTCATTAATAATTTTCTTTTATATTTCAACACAGACATGTTTAAGATGTACCATAAAAATTCTCCAACATCACGTTGCAAAATAAAAGCTATAGAATTTGTTATTGAAATGGTAAATAGACCAATACAACAGATGCAATTTGTGAAATGTCTTACCAAAACAAAGTGTACAATGTTTGATGCCCTCCAAATTTTCATCCTGTTGTCTTTCCCAAACAAATAATTGAAATCTTCTAGTGACATCAATCTATGTTTTAAAGCAGACACAAAAGTAACATTAAGAAGACAGGCAAAATATATTAAGACTTTCTCTTTTTTCTTTTTTTTTTTCTGCCAGGGAAGGATTATCACTTTTTTCTTAATAGGGTTCTGTTTTTCTATAGAGAAAAGGGCAGGATATCTCATCTCTTTCTGGGACAAAGAGTGAAGGTGATTTCTTGGGAGACAAAACTCTAGCATTAGAAAGTTCCAGCATGAGAACAACTTATGTGTTTCCTGTGATCATCTGAAGACAATCTTTCACAGTAGAAGATTTGACCACAGAAATGTTTGAGGAACTCTGAAGAAGCTCCCACATTCTACAGTCTCACTGACCACCACCCGACCCCATCCAAATGTGATCCAATGGAAAAGCATTTCCTTGTGGACTAAGATAAATAAAAATGGCTCTAAAATATCATAGTATTACAGGAAATGAACATATATGGATAAGTGATAATGGTGAGCAAAGAAATAATTATTTCTTTGCATTAATCTTCGGCTTCATGTGTTATACACAACACAAATTCTGATTAACATCTGTAAAGAATGTTATAGATAGAACTCTTCAAAGGAATTAGAATTGCTAATGACCATGATCTCTACACTGAAGCTCCTAAAGTAAAGTAAAGCCAGTAAGTATTTATGGCTAGAGACTTGTAGGATCATAAAGACTACACCACCTCTCAACTGTAAGGGCAGAAGTCCATCTGAAAGAAAAAGGGAAGTTGTATTTACTTGGGGGGTGGTGGTGAGGTTGGTTGCCTTGCCATCATTGTAAATTTAAAAGAGTGCAGGGCAGTGAACTTTTTGCCTTTCCTCTTACTAAGCAGCTCTCTTAAACTTTTCTACTCTGAAGACTGATTTATATAAAGTCACCAGAAGTTGTCACATGCATTCAGAGTTGTAATCTGCTTATACTAAGTAAAGAAAATACTGATTCTTGCTCCTGTTTATCCTGTGGAGCAAGCCAGGCAATAAACTATAAGCTTCTGTCTCACGTCAGCAGAAATTTTTTATTCTGCTAAATTTTCATTCAGTCAGAAAAATACATGAATCAACTAACAAATATGAGCCTGCATGAAATAAATATAATATGAATAATAAAGGACTGACTTAGATGTTGCTAGATCAGAACTTAGACTCCAGGTTTTGCACTTTTTGTCATGTACAAGTGAGCACATTTCCTTTTAGAAGGACAATTTGAGGATAACAGCTGGAAATTATTTTTTAAAAAGTTAAAATTGAGCAGAGATTATATTAAAACAAATTGAAAAGACAGAGAACATAGAATCTATATTATGAAACCTTTAATAAATTTAGAATGGACTGTTTATTTTGGTTTGCTATCTTTCATATAAAGTCATATTTTAAAACAAAATTTCATAATTTTCTCCTGTACAAATGGCAAAAAAGATATCAAAAGCAGCTTTGCTAATTTAATTTTCTTTTGAAAAAAAGTCATGTGCTTGAAGCCTTCTAATAATTTTTCTAGAAACTAGGGCCAGAGTTTGTTAGTTAAATAGTTATTACATGTCACAAATAGGTAAATAAGTGAAATTAACACAACATTACGGAAATTCTCTGATTTGCCCTAAAAGCACAAGTGATTAATAATTCATGTACAGAAAGAGGTCAGATGGTGATCATTATGGTCAAGTGAATCACTGTTTTGTTAAAATAGTAACCTTTAATGTACCCCTTTCTAATAAGGGCTTGGATAGTTCCTGTAGAATTTAGTGGCTTGAGAACAGGATTCATTCAAATATTAACAGATACTCAGCAAGTGGGTGACTGACTCCATTTTCAATAGGTTATTTACTCACAGAGAAGGCACGTCTGACATTTGGCACTTCACTGAAGGCAACAACCACTGGAGTGATATCCAAAGCACTCAACTCAAGCACAGCTGTGTTGATGGCAACATCATCCTGAGATGGACCATTGGCAAAAAATAGGGCAACTTTTCTTGTGAGGATGCCTTGACGAACACGTTTGAAGACGTTTCTTGCTACAAACCTCATGGCTGCCCCAATATTTCGTTTCCCAGTGGATCTCTCTAGTGGGATTCTCTGGACTGCTTGTAGCAGCAAGTTGCTTTTTTGGAATTCTGAGAATCGGATGAGGTAGCGCATGTTGGTATTGAAAGAAACAACAGAGACACGAGCGCCTGTTGGGCAATTGCTTTCACTGATCTTAATGGTCTCCAGCAATAACATAACAATGTTCCTCATTCTTTCAAATGCAGCTGGTGTAACGTCATCAGACATATCCAAGGCAAATACCACTTCAGTTGGATAAGCTGGACATGTGTCTGTATGTCGAAGCAGAAAAGAAAAAAATCAACTCAAACATTGATAGTTGTTTCTTCAAGTCTATAAAAGGATGGATGTGCAGAGACCAGACGCGCTTACCTGATGAGCATGCTGGAAGGAAGAGAGGGAGAACAATTAAATTATTTTGGAGTCATATGCATTAAAATAGTGGTATATTCACTTGCTTTCAATAAAGAGCCTGACTCAAATTTCAGACAACTGACAGAGTCTGTCAGTGCAAGACCACATTCTTCCTTTACAATCAAATACTCAAAATAATGCAGTTTTACTGGATAAGAATTTAAAAAGTTGTCCTGGGTTCTGCTGAGCACACGTCTGAGAATGAACACACTTAATCTGAAGAATAGCTGATATACACATACTGTCTTCTCTCAGAGAACTCCCCAAAGTGTGTTGGCACAATGCCAAAGATTCATTTAATCGTTAATGAGGAAGAGAGATATTTGTTACTGTTTTTGTAATAAACAGATAGGAAAAATGAGCAAAAAACCATAAGTGCTTACACCTGCTGAAACCCCCTCACAATTAACAACTAGCAGTCAAACTGAACCCAGATACAAACTACCACTTTATAGGGTTTCCAATGAAGGCTATTCCATTTAAGAAGAGTGAGTAGGTGGAATCAGAGGTAAAAGAAGATGTTCCTCACTTACGGCAGTTTTTTCGGGTAAAATTCACAAGTTCACAAGGCTGTAGGTTCAAAATTAAAAAAGGAATTAATGGTAAATCCCAGACCATCCCAGACTGGGAATCTCACTGTTGGTTTGAGCCAAAGGTTGTATCCCAGCTCTTAAAATAACTTTCATGACAGTAAATCCAGACTCACACAGTTCAGTTCCTTTTCATTACCAACAGTACAGGGACTCTCTCCCCTTGCTGCAGAAACTAGGCACTTTTTTTTAAGACATGCTCTGTTGGCACTTAATGATGTTCTGAAGTATTAAGAAATAATTTATCCATTCTTTATTTTGTGTAATAAACTGACCTAGGATGTCACCAGTCAATGGCACTTACATAAACAATGGGCATTCCAATAGTGACTCACATAGGAAGAGAGAGGTCCATGAAGGAGGAGAGGATGACACCTGGACATAGAATAGTATTGTCTGCAGGTAGTCATCCATGCAAGGATTCAGGCAGCCTTTACTCAGAAGTGTCCATTTTACATGGGATTAGGATTCTGAAGAAATCCTGCACTTCTATTCCCAGTGAAAATAACTGTTGCTGAAGAAATGCCTTTGTTTTCAAGAGGGGAAAAAGTAACCTTAACATGAGCTGGTGTGTAAACTGATATAAGTGAAGAAACAGATAAATAAATATTAATGGTCCAAAGTTTGTAAAAGTTTGGACATGGTGTTAATCCACATTCATAATTGTTTCTCATTCCTTGGTTGTTTGCAGAGTGGAAGAACCCACTGCACACTCCAACAAGCATGTGGAAAAGATAGTGTTTTATAACAGCTAATTGTGCTCATTGCTGTCAGAGATTATAAACAGAAGACTAAACTAGATAATTCCATGCAGTATACAGTTAGCTGTAAGGTGATTACTTACTTCCATTAAAATGGTGCCCACTGGTCCCTTGGCACCCTGAAACAAATTAAACACAGGTTCAAAAAATCAGACCCTGATAATGTATTTCCATCTATTACTCTGTAGCCCAAAGAAAATGCAGGCAAACAGTGTTTCCCAACAACCATTTATGAATTTGAAATATGAGGAGACAGCAGTTCCCAGCATAGATTTCTGTGGACCTGCTCAGAGTTGCAGACTACTTGTCAGATTTATTTCTCAGTCCATTTTCCTTAATGGTTTTTAAGTGTTCAATACTTGTTGCCTATGAGGAGCAGTATAATTCAGAATTGGGTTCCTTTATAAACAGCAGTTTCTGTGCTGTGGTTCTGTTATTTGCACTTCACATACTTTCCAACGTCTGGTGTGTGACAAGCTTTCTCTCTCCTCTTGCAAAATACAATCCCCACGGTTCTACCTTGAAAGATCCTGCAGACCATACACACATCATGACAGCTTTGCCTACTCTGCAGCCTTCTCCTTGGGAGCTGTGGAAAAATGACAGCACTCCAAGCATCTTTTTTCCAAAATAAAAGTATTGTTTAATCTTTATAACAGGATTAAAATACAGAGAAAACAACTAATTTTCACGGGAGCTTGAGAGCATTTATCATGTGTGCATTTCAGATGCATAAGACTACTGAATATTTTCACTTATTCCCAGGGACCTGCAGTGAGATACACTAGAAAAATTTGAACTCCTCATCCCACTTCTTTTCCTTACCCTCTCTACCATACCACTACAGTTTACGAAAATTATATATTTCCTTACGTCTCCAAATTACAGCCTTGTCTCCATATTTGTTCTTTCCCCTTCCAATTAACCTTCCATTCCTCTATCTCCTGCCTGAGCTACCTTCCTCACCTCCTCTGCTGTCTTGCTGCTAGAACCATCACAGCTATTTCATGCTGTTTTTCTTCTTATGTTTCTTTGGTACTGTTCAACAAGAGTTAATTGTGAATTGCCTGAGTACTAATGAATGCTACTTGCAGCAGCTCAGTGGTGGTGACTGAGCTGTGCAGACTTGACACATACAGAAAATCAAATCACCAAGCATGGGTAAAACAAGCCTGTCTTGGCTGACCCTGCCTACTACCTGTAATTCTTCTTGCATTCCTATCTTTTCCACTTCCTACGGGGTTCCCACTTAGTCATTTCACTGATGCACTGCTACAGCAATAATCCCACCAAACCCTGACATCCCAAGCTCTACTCTCATTTCTACACTTGAAGAGGAGATCTTGAACTTGAATATCCCTGAAGACTTCTTGGACCATGGACTAGCAAGGCCTACAGCTGTGGCTCATTAACTCACAAGATCTGTCTGTAAATTTTGTGAGTGGCCAAGCAGCAGAGAGGGCAATGTACTCCAGCTGGCACTCTTAGTTGTTCTTGTGCCCAGCTTCATGGAATACTGGGACAGGTACATTCATTAACCAACACAGTGTAATAAGTAGGGAAAAAAATGCTTTCTAAGTTGCAGACATCCTGTGGGCCATGTTATACAGGCAAAGAAACTGTTACCAATAATGTTCCACATTTAAACTGAAAGAGTAAGATTAAGAAAGTTTAACAAGAAAGTCATTAACAGTAGGGATTGTTTCTGGTCACTATGGAGCTGATCTTCAGAATTGACACAGGATAAAGACAGGCACATACAGGGATTTTCCTAACTACCTAAAGGGTTAGTCCTAAATCCTATTGAAATCCACAATCCTTTCATCTGCTTAGATGGAGAATAAAACATTTTGTTGTATAAAATGTAGAACACAGACACTGGAAAAGGACATCAAGACATCTACTTGTATATATGGATTAACAGGTTATAGTAAATTTAAGCTTTAAATAAGTGCCTGTAACTGCAAGTTTGAATTTAAATGGCTTTTCTTTTTAAATTAAAAAAAAAAAAATGCATTGGCTTTCAGCAGATCATTTCAGTTCTATATTTCAGTATTCTCTGTTCTTTTAATTAGATATGTACCCAGCCTAAATATGATACCAAATACTGTGGAAGACATTCTGGCTGGCATTGTATTGTTGCAGTTCCATTTCCAATAACACATGCTCCTGTGCACACACATCCACAGGCAAGATATAACTCTGTGCAACTGCCAGGCCGATTAAGCATAGTTTACCATGTGAAACACTATTAGATATTCCATTAATCTAACAGTAATTTTAAGACCAATTTAAGGGTGATTTTTTAAAAATAAAAATATTATTTTTTTTAAAAATAAAAAATTTATTACCATAGGTCCCAATGGCCCTTGGTCACCTGGATCTCCCAGGGAACCTGGTGTGCCAGCATTACCCTAAAAATAGAAATATATGTTTTATTCTTTATAATTGCATGCACTGGTACCAAATTTCATCAGGCAAAAAAAACCTCTGCAATGATATTGTGAGTTGGATCCTGCATTTTCATAAAGATAGACTACCACTCCTAAGAATTATTAGCAACTAACATTTCTGAAGATTTAGACCTGCATTCTCTCAAGACCTCTTGCCCAAGATATGGTAATAAAAGATCAGAGTAAGAACCAATTTAAAAAACTTTTGGTAAGAGAACAGTTTGGGTGTAAGGGTTTTACTTTTAGAACTCTCTCAGAGTTAGCAGATTGATCATTCTTACTCTTCTACCCCTAATTCCTTTGGGTCCTTCAGCTCCTGGAATGCCCTGATCTCCTTCTTCTCCCTGAAAATTAATGAAATCCAGAACTTACGGGAAAGAAGAAGACAGACAGAAACACAGGTAACTTCTTGCAAATAAGAATAATGTAAAACAAGACAAAAAGAAAGCAAACATGCCCATTTAATCATACCTCTGGACCAGGATATCCTATGAATCCAGATTCTCCCTATGAAAAGAAAGGACAAAGATTTCATAAGAATGTAGAACTTTGTGTTTGATGCTTAGTGTTTGATGTCTTTAAACCAAACCAATTTCAAAAATTATTCTCCGCTTTACAACTCATCTGAGTAATAGTGGCTGCTACTCTGATCTCAAATGACACCATTTTAGATTAGTACCTTGCTCATCTAAAGGAAGAGCATTTTAAGAATTTCCAACAGTTTCTAAATTTTCAAGAATACTCCATTTCTCAAGTAAGTGTTTTATCAAAACTTATTCATGCCTCCTAATAACATGCAGAGGAATTCATATGTAGCAATTATGAGTAAACTATAACATTCAAAACTCTGTTTGAATGTAGTTTCAAAATTTTGTACCATCCAGACTAAACAATGATGCCATAATATCTTCTTGGCTTACTATAAGTCAATTCATCAACTGTTTTCAGTTACTTCAGTTTGCTCTTTGTTCACCCATGAGAAATATGGAAACTCTCATAAAAAGTAGTCAGAAGTGTATCTTTCCTAAACATCAGAATTCACACTACTTATATACGTCCTTGTCCTCTTGCATGTAAAATGTATGTAACTTATGAAACCCTGTCATTAAAGGAAATTGTTAGAGCTAAGAAGGTATGAAAAGAGATTGGAAAATAAGAAGCACGAAGAACCATTTTACCAAAAAGCCATTTTACAAAAAGGAGTTCATCTATCGGAGAGGCTCCTAGAAAGCCTTTCATATCTTTTTTGCAGCTTTCTGCAACACTCTGGTTTTCCCACAAAAAGGGAGAGTGAAACAGATGGGCCTACCAGTGAGATTCACTGGACCCTTTCTGTTTGACAAGCAACAAGAAAGGACTAGTGCTGCAATACTGCACCAACTCTTTGAAAGGAGAGCTGCAGCTGTTTCCAACATCCTGACCACTTTGCTCATGGAAGGATCCACTAGTGCCATGATTTTGACCGCATACTTTCTGTATACTTTTTACTTTAGCTGAATTCTTGCACAATTTTAGAGAAGTAGGCATTTCATTACTTTTTTTTTCAGCTCTGTGAAGGGAATGATAAGAATTTCTTAGCAATCCAGAGGTTAATCCTCAGACCTTACTGCTGACTGTAGGAGCACAAGGAAGAATATTTCACATTAAAACAGCAAGGACATTTGGAGAGTATCATACCCACCTTGGTAGTTAAAAATCCCTCCTCTGAAAGAAGAAAAATTAAAAGAGCCCATAGTGGCTGGCCCACCAATACTTGCCAATAACAATGTCCAGTCAGGCAGGCTGAAGTGGGAAGAAAGCACTGTGAACTCCAGGAAGTACAATCCTACACATATACATACACACAGGAAGAGTAAGAGTGAGTAGTCCTCAAAAGAGTATCCTATGGAAGAATGTCTCACAAGGGTTGTGGTAATCCTGAACCTCTCACTGAAGCTTAGAAATGCACTTGGCATGTCTTACATTTCTTTTTAATCAAATATGGATGGTCATGTTTGATGACACAGTAGAATGAAGACTGAGAGAATCTCTGACTTGAAGCACTTACCTTTGCTCCTTTGCTCCCTTCAGGACCATAGGCATCTCTGCCATCCATGCCCTGTGTGGGTTAAACATACTATGAGTTAGGTTTATATCCAATTTCATTTTGGAATAAAGATGTCCCATTACAATGAGGTGCCCAAACTGTTAAGACTGATGAAGTAGAACAAGCTATCAAAACACAATCTAAAAACACTAGCAAATGATGGCAAAACTGTAGAGGGAAAACAAGGATAAAGGTCATAGTTCCTTTCCACTGTGTGCCCTCCTACCTTTATCACACTTTCTCTCTTCTAGAGAATTTGAGGGGAAAGATATTCTCTCTAGCCCACAAGAAATCTGGTGTCCATAAGGAAACTGAGAACCAAAGGTGAAATAATTTTAATTGTATCAAATAGAAAAAATAGGGAATGAATGGCACTGATACAGATGGATGGGTATTAAAATACAGGGGTCCTGAATTAGGGCAGAAAGACTCACAGGAATGCCTCTCTGTCCAGGTGGTCCAACTAGGCCCTTCTCTCCAGGGTCACCAGGTTCACCCTGGTATAATTGAAACACAAAAGCCATTAGTTTGGCTCATTCAGGAGAATTCTTCTTTCTGAAATGCAAACTTGTCTGTTAAACTGAAGTGTGCCTATACATTTTACAGACTACTTGATGCTGAGCAAAAGCAGTCCGTTACAGGCCATGTTTCATGGACTGTTCCTAGTGGTGGAACTGGAAAGGACTTGGCAAATCAGAATGCTGAGCATTCATGTGGCTAACCGCCAAAGGCCTTTGTTCAATAAAACTCTCAAAATTATAAAGAATTTCAAGTGAAAAAAAAGGTGGAGTTTGGAAAAAATTATACTAATGGTAGCAGGACATATTCTGGAATTCTAGCAGCCTGAAGCACCTGTTGATAGCAAATTATATTTCTCAGGCAGGCTGTCCACACTGTGCTCTTAGTCCTCTTGCAGGGTTTCTTTTTGTCAGTTTCATTTTTGTTTTCACTTTCTAATCGAACATTCTTCTAACAAAGACCCTATTGCTAAACAGCATGAAACCAGACTGAGAAAATGGAATGTATGATGAAAATCAACCTGTTAGTATAAGCTTTTCTGATTGACTTCATGTTTATGCTGTTTTTGTCAACATGTGCCTTCCTCTAAAATAGAAATCATAACAGTCAAGGTTCCTTGGACTGGTTTGGAATCTTTAGAAAAACAAGGCTAAAATAAGCAGCTATGCTTCTTTGAACTGGGAAGGTCAGATTGGACATTAGGAAAAAGTTCTTCACCCAAGGGTGAAGTCACTGATCCAGTGTTGGTTACTGGAACAGGCTCCCCAGAAATGTAGTCACAGCACAAAGCCTGTTGGAGTTCAAGCAGCATCTGAATGATGCTCTTTATGGTTTAGTTTTAGGTAGTCCTGCAAGAAGCAGGGAGTTGAACTTGATTCTCATGGATCCCTTCCACCCTGAGATATTCTATGATTCTCTGGTGAGTATTTTCAATGAATTGGACAGATTCTAGGAATCATAAAACAAACTCAAGGGTCGGCACTGCCTTATTTCTGCTCCATTTTGTGAGAAGCCATGTCCCATTCAGAACCATTACCACAAGAGCAATTACAACAGTGGTCATGGCAACACTAAAAACATCTTAATTTAGCTCTGATACCTGTAAGGTTACCTTGAGCACATCCCTTGTCTTGCCATGCAAGCTAAAAATATCTTACAAACTTAACATTCTGCACATGTTTCACTTGTTCACCCTTTACTAGTCCATGTTTCTTTGGTGAGATTCTTGAATAAATGGTGCTGTTAGATTGCTGCAATCAGATAGTTTTAAAATCTTTACCTTTGCTCCTCTTGCACCTAACTTTCCAACAGAGCCAGATGAACCTGGGATCCCCAGATTACCCTGTAATAAGAAGTATCAGTTAACAGGTGCACAATGAAAAAATCAAGGGCTCACTGCACTCAAGGATTCATTGCCATTTGAAATTATTACAGAATCAGTAAAAATATTAGGCTTTTGAGGACCACAAGTAAGAGTTACTGGTCAAGCTATCATTTCACTTATTTCCTGACATCTGTACAACTGCTGTAAAATTATCAAAATGCTGTCAAGTATGACATAAATGTTATCTTCTATCTATCTAGTGAATATGTGCATACATGCACAAAAATATTAATGCACACATATAATTTGGTATGCAAGCATGAGCATCATTATTTGACTCAAACAGATGACCAAGGCTGACGGCATAGGACATTCCAGTCCTGAGTTACAATGGTGTAATTCCAGAACAAGAATCCCCAAAATCAACAACATCACACAAGTGAGAAGTTCAGCACACAGTGCTCAATAGTTACAACCTCATCACACCCTAGCACTTACTATTCACTCACCTAAATTTATTTTCAAGGCTGTTATTTTAAGAGACTGGAAATCAGTTTCCTTAAGTATTACACCAAAAAGCCCTCGATTTCTACTTTTTATAAGCTTTTTGAAAACTCTTTATAGAACAACATCAACACTGAGAATGAAAAGCCCTAATGTGTACAGCTGGAATATATTATTTAAAGCTAACCAGAGGGCCTGGCATGCCTTGTGGTCCTGGAGGTCCTCTGATCCCTTGTGGTCCTCTTGGGCCCTGATGTAAAGAACCATTGAAACAAAAAGTCAGTTCAATGTTATCAGCCTTTCAATATTGATCAGGTTGCTGCAATGACCAGTATCCCAGTGCCTGTTTCACAAGCCCTATTTTACTGGTGAAACTTCCGTCTCTTTCATTATAAGGATTTGCCTGTGTGAAGCAGCTGAGATGGTCACTGCCTGCCAGCCTGATTCGGAGACTCACTGAGGTGTCTAAGATACCAAGGGAGCCATAAGCACCCTACTATCAATTAGGCACACTTTCTCCATCTTAAAATGTAAAGTTAAAAGCATCTTTAAAGTATTTAAGAGCATCTTTAAGCTAGAAGCTACTGTAAGAAGTCTACCATGGTAATTCTCTTCAAATTGACTCCACCTAGTAAATTTTTTAAACACAAAGCTTTTTTGATTGGTTTTGTCAATGCAATAGATTTTAAGTATTTCTTGCTAGCAATTTCTAATGAATTCATTTTGAAGACATCTGCTTGTTAACATCATGTAAGTTGGAGATCTGTTGGCTAAACTACTTACTTTTGCTACTCAGGTTTCCCTTTTAATTTCACTAGAAGTTGCACCCATGTAACTTGTCACATTTAATTCCTCAGGGTTATAGAAGAGATTTGCCAAGGAGGAGTCTTACTCATAATATTCATTAGTTGAAGTTAACAAAGCTTTCCAAAATACAAACAAAAGATCAAGGCTGACAATTTATTTTCTCCATAACTAACATAAAAACAATTCAGAAATTCTTTTGATTACCTGTGGGCCTGGAAGACCAGTTTGTCCTGAGTAACCTGTTTCCCCCAGACCTCCTTGCTCACCCTGCCAGAACAAAAACCAGGAAAACAACAACAAACCCAGACAAATTAGTACCTGTCATTTCTACATCAAAAGATAATAATTTCTTATGTGTACAGAGTATCAGTTGATAGAATGTTTTTCAATGCTCTCAAACAGCTTTCAAACAGCTTCAAACCCTGTTGAAGAAAACTCAAATAAAAAGCAGAAGAGTAGCTTTTCTTTGGTTTTTGGGGTTTTTTTGGGGGGGGAGGGGGCGGTGATGAATATAAAAGCTGCAGCAGAGGAGGTCAGTTTTATTTAGCTGGATACATTTTATACCATGTCTCAGCAATTTTTTTGCGTTACCCTTGTCCACTGCAAAGACCAGAAGTCATAAAGCCAGGCCACAAGGACAGATAGATCCTCTTTCCCCTTATCCATGGGGAATAGCGCTGAGGGAGAATCATAACTTCACAATCATACTAGAATTAGACCCCTTTTTACTCCCCATCTTTCACTCTGGTTGTTCAGTGAGGCAAATCAAATCTGTCTTGATGATGGAAAAAGACTTTTCCAGCTCCCATATCCATAAAGCTGCCATCTGAGGATGAGTCAGTTTAGCTGACATCCATAAGAAATACTCCCTGTCTTCTGGATTGAGTAAAATGGTGACAATTAGCACCAAGGTACTTGCAGACCCCCTTTCACTGGAGAATCATAAACATATGTCTGAAGATTCTTGGGAAACAGATGGTTCTGGAAAGAGTCTTCTGAGGAAAAATTAATCTCAAGGGTTGAACATTCATTCTCCACCATATGTATGAAACAGAAGACAACAACAGAAACAAAAAAGAAAAATTATTATATAGTCAGAGTAACGACACTGTAAAATGGAACGTCAGTAAGTATATGTTATTACCAGACATAAAAAAATCAAGTAGAAATACTTTTCCACAAAAATCATTTTGACTATAATGAAAATGGATACATTTCTTAGGCACACTCTACTAGAATCCAAAACCAATATAAAGTTTTCAGCTACTTAAATTCACTTTGAATCAAAACACAGACAAGTGGTTGTCCTTTTTTCTCCCCTGCCTTTTCATCTCTCTCTTGCCTTCCTTTAATTTATTCTCCTTTCCCCCTTCACTATTTTGCTTTGTTTCCAGCATACAGACTGCTGTGTTGTTCTTGTCTATGACAAACACTTCTCTGATACCACACCACACCTTCTGTTCCTTCTGCCCGCTGACTACTTCTGGCTGTTAAGAATGGCTAGCTGTGCTTCTTTATGTTGTTTTAACTATTTGAAAATGTTAGTCTTCTTTTATCACAAAAAGGTGCAGACATTTGGAACTACAAGTCTTGGGAGGAGTCCTTCCTAGAATAAAGCGAAGAGCAGTGTGTTCATGCTACAAGGGAAGTTAATGACTTTGTTGATGAGTACATCATTTCTGTGCCTTTTATTAATATCTAAATCAAATACAGGTCTTTAGGTGTTAGGTGGGTGAATTTTGGCTCACTGTCTCTAATTTGATTATTTGTCCCTGAGTACATCACCACCAATATCTACTTTATCTACCTGAAAGAGGGATTCTTCTTTATTCCATTTCAGCACAAAACCTTCATCTTCCAGAGGGATTGGCCATATCATGTTTCCTTACAAAGTAGGATACTGTAGTCCACAAAATGGCCCTTGAAGACCCCAAAAAAACCATCAGAACAAAATAGTTCTGCTTCCTGGCCCAGGGACACCAGGAAAGCTTCACAGCGAAGCTCTTATAACTGCTGCTGATAAAGCTACGCCCTGTGGCAGCTTTGTAACATCCTGCCATGCAAGAGATCACAGTGGAAGGACACAATACTTAAAATCTCACCCAAAGATGGATGCCACTGTCATATTGCAGGGTTTACTGTTCCATCTTGCTTCTCCAGGGGATGTGGAAGACAGAAGTGTGCAATTCTCTTTGCCATTCACTTTTTACACCTTTTCAATGAAGGATATTTACATTCCCTGTGTTTGGTCACTGATTGGTACCTACCTTTCAATGCCTACTGACCCAGACAAATGTTTGTTATGTTTTTAGAAGTCAAAGTTGATCATCAAGTACTTGAATGAAAACAGTTTAAAAGTTCTCTGCTATGTGAGTTTCAGTCATTTCTCTTGTTCCCTGCCATTTTACAAAAGGCCTCATCACTGGCTTCCATGGACATGAAGAGGGTTGTCTCAACTAAAGTTCAATTAGGTGAAAAGGTTCAACTAATTCTATACTCTGTGAATTTACTAAACAAGTTGAACATTCTTATTTTCTAACCACATCAGCATTCTTGTGCTTGTTAGTACAACCAAGATATAGTACAGATACATTTTCACTGTCTTCAGTTTTGGTCCTGTTACCCCCATAGCTTACTTGGATTATTTCTTTTTGTTGGTCCCTGACAGAATAATACAAACATTCATCAGAGTTCTGCTGCAACCCAATGGGGAAAATTTAAAAAAAGCACAAAGTTTCATAATTACCTAACAAATGGATTTCTGAGTGATCAAGCTAGGATTGGAATCATTAAGAGGCAGACTAGATGAACATTCCTCAATATTTTAATCTAAAATGTCTTCATAAACCCTACAAAGAATTTCTGAGATAGAAATAGGAAACAACTGTAAAATGCTCATATCCTTTCAAGTTATGCTGATCCTGGCAATAGCCAAAACGTGGTGCTTTCTCTCTGCTGGCAGATAGGAATATACTGGAAGATTTTGATACTATCTGCAATACCTCAGTGAAAATTCTGGATTCTCAAAGTTAAATCCAAATTGGGGCTTTCAGAAACCAGGTGGCGACAGGGGTTTTGGCACAAGGCATACATGTGTATTGCAAAAAGCTGGGAAGTGACCAGACTGCAGTTTAGGGAACTTGCAGGTCTCTCACTTCTGATTGACATTGCCCGGTGAAATATTAACTGGAATAATTCTAAATGTAAAAAATCTCTGTTACCTGGCTGCCACACACAGGAAAAAAGTAATAAACGTATAGCAAAACCTCTCAACAGGAGAGGGATGGGAAGCCCAGAAATCAGAGACAAATCAAACACTGTTCTACTGAGGAAATATTACTGTCTTAAAAGACAGTCTTTTTCTTTCACTGCAATCTATGTTCTATATTGCATCACTGTGGTTATCCTTGCTATTATTTATTAACATTTCACACTTGGTCTACTTAAAATGTTGGTTTGCACTTTTATTCAGAAGCTACAACTCTACCCATTGCTCAGAATCACACAGAGGGCAGGACTTCAAGACATAGTCCATCCTGCTGGTATTGACAGTGCTGTACACAAAACTGTAATGTTTCCTTGGGTTTATATGCACTCAGATAAAGGGGAAATGCTATACCATGGCATATACCATCTTCCTTATCTGTGTTAGCAACTTGGCAGAGAGATTGGGTCAAATGTGAACCACTTGTGCTAAAGCAAGATTTTCTAGAATGATCATGTAACCTATACTTGAGAATACCTAGAATTTAATTTTCACTTGCACTAACCCACCCTTGAACATAGCTGCTTTTAGATTTGCTTTAATAACTGTATTTTGTAATTCATACCCTGGGACAAACAAGTTTTCTTTTCCAAGAACATTAGCTGAATCATCGTTTAAGAGAATTGCAGTGATGTCTTTACTAAGTACATCTCAGGAAAGTTTTCTTTCACTGTGACTCTATGGGGTATAAGTCTAGGAAAACAAGGGCTACCACCTAACAATGAGAGAGAGATTTTTCCACCAGAGTATCTTCCTGGAAGGATCAGTCAGCATACAGTGGGCCTGATGTATTCTCTACATCCTATATTCTTTTAGATATTGACTTGGGAAATTATTTCCAAAATCTTGATTATGTTATATGCTTTGAGCCAATTTTCAGAGCTGCAGTTAACAGTGTTATGTTTATTCTCAGCAAAGCATCATGTAGAACTTGCCCTAGTTCTATCTGTGCTGCATGTGTGTATCATGCATATTTCTGTGTGCATGCAGCAAAGTAGGAATAAACTGTCAGACTTTGCAGCCTGACTACTCATTCCTGTCATCTTTAGTGAAAGTCTTTTCTCTAGCTACATTCCCACATTTGCCCTAATAATAAAAGTAACTGTCCTTTTGTTTTGAGGAAAACTCCTTTCCAATTCAAAGTCCTTCAAGTCAGGAGGGCCTCTACTACATCCACCTGAGATTCAAAGGCTGCCTTGGCTTGAAATCGACTTTTGATTGTTAAACACTTGCGTCTTGGCTCACAATGAAATTTTTTTCTTAAGAGGAGCAAACACTCAGGCTGGACATGTAGCTGCATACAAATAGGTAACACCAGTGTCAGTCACCCACCTTTACACCTGGAGGGCCTCTTCGACCTGCTGCACCCTAGGAAGGAGTGGCATGAGAGATTGCATCCAGGATACTGAGCAATATGTGAAACAGCAGTTTATCATAAAAAATATTATACATACAATAAAATCAAATACCACTTAAAGAAAGCAGAGATTATTTACACAGAAAGATTTAAGGTAAAAAAATGAGAAGAAGGTAGATTTGGGACAGAAATTCTTACACACGTAAGCCTTTCCTAAAAGAAAAAATATTTTAGATCCTTAATGAGTGCAGAGGAAAGGCATTTCAACAAAATTCTGGAAAACATCTTCCCAGTCAGCTGCCCTTGGGCTAAAATAAAGAGAACAAAAGCCCTGTTCTCTCCCTGTGAGCCCAGAGGTTTGCACCACTTCCTGCTGCACACTGCTCAGCAGCTCTATTGAATGTTACTGCTAAACCTCACATCACCAGAGGCCTTTAGGATGTTTTTGCAGCCTGACTGAGGAGTGAACATGCCAGACTTTGGCATTAGGCACCATTGTGACAGATTAGAAGAGGTGCCTTCACAATTTCCAGTCTCCAGTGAACTAAAAAAGAGCAGCTCAGCTGCCAGTGAGCTTATCTATATGCTTGAACAGACATAGGAAACTTGTAGTCGTGGGCAGAAAGAAGAGATAAATTTATCTAGGTAGAACCATGAAGCAATTATGGCTCATTGAAAAATACATTGAGTTTAGGGATTGTGACTTCACATGAATTGGACCTGAAATTAATAGGAATGCAAATTCCTGATTTTAAAGAAAACACATTACAATATATATAAGCTACTAAATTTGAAGCCAAATATGTTTCACTGTGAAAACTTTAGAAGATTTTTGTTCCCTCTGCTTGCAGGAATTTCAAGGGTGGAATAGCAGGAAGAAGACAAAAATGGGTTTTCTCAGTGGAACACCACTGTATCAGTTATTTCCACACCATATTGTCTACCATCCTTACATCTAAGCCAGCATCACCCTGCTCTCCTTGGAGTCCATGTGGGCCTGGGTCTCCCTGCAAAACAAAGTAATGATCAAGCTCTTTAAGCACTCTTTTTCTTGTACACGCACATTCTTTTTTATATATTCCTTCTTTGTTTCTTCTTCTAAGTATTTTCATTGAAATCAGTTGTGTCATACTAATGTTCATTCTTGGTTTCTGTAAATCATTTATATTCAAAACTTATAAACCAGACAGATCATGTCTACTTTGGATTTCCAATTACTAACAGGCAATACTAAGTCAAGGCTTCTGTGAAATCATTTTTGTTGACTTCAGCCTTTTAATGGACTACTTAAGATGAGATTTGCTTTGAAAGAGTCATCAAAACCCAGTTATTCTCCAAAAAGTAAACCTCAGAGTTTTTCTACTGCTCTCATCACACTCTACATAGACATACATGTATGCATACAATCCTACTCGTTCAGAGAGAATCAGACTTCTAAAATAGTGGGGTTTTCTCACATGTTTGCCACCCTCTTAAGCTTTCATTCATCATCATTTATACACTACTATCCAACTACTTATCAGCTTTTCTTATTCTTTCCAAACAAAGTGTAATGGCAACACAAGCTGCCCTTTTCTGTCATGTTTCTTTTCTTGCAGTTTTGCTCAAACACCTGTTAAAAACTCAAACATCACTATATAAGCACATATCCCAGCTCTTATATTCTAGTTATGGATCAAAATTGAGTGTACCCACCACCCTGAGGCAATAACAGTTTCATAACAAAATGAGTACAGCCTGTTGATATCCTGTGCATTTTTCCCAGCATGACTGTTAATTACTAGAAGCCTCTCAGGTTGCTGATGCAAATTTGTGGTAGAATAATATATTAATACTAAATCCATATTTTCCCTTAGCTCTATATTATAAGAATATTTCCATAGTCTTTGCAAACTTTTTTTTTTAACTTTTTTTTTCTTTTTCTACTGTATCAAGCAGTTCCTAAAGCTTTCTGTGTTGCAGACAAACACTAAAGGCAAACTGCAAACAAAGAAAAACGTCCTTAGTCACTGTACAGCCAATAGAAACTAGTAATTATGCAAATCCTCTCTCCATGAAATAGAACAACTTGCTTACCTGTGGTGCTAGGTTTCCCTTTTCACCCTTAGGACCAGTAACATTATTGTTAGCCCCAGGATCTCCCTGAAAAAGATCAATGGAAAGCTCAGCATTTTCAGTTACCAAACCTTTGTTACTTTGACTACAGAGGCAGTATATAGAAATCAAATTGATTAGATTAGTAATTGCAGACAGCAAGAAATAAAAAGCCTATTTTAAATGAAGTTGCTTGTAAGAACACTATATAGGCAGTTCTGCAAAGTACACAAAGTTCTTTTCCACAGAGATTAAAAGCTAAATTACTAATGGGCAACAAATTAAACTGAAAATGTGAAACTGTTCTGGTTGATTTGATATAGTTAACTAAGTTAAGACCATAACTCATGAGTTTCAGATGGGGGGTTACACTAGAATGGAGTTCTGTTTAGCCACTTAATGCTAGAACAGGTGAAATCCTGATCTCTCAAAGAGGCAAATTGCCATGACACCTGAACATTTTTTTTTTCAATATAAGCTTTAAAGACATGAGTCAGCACAATATATGACTGTTTGAAACAAAGTCTTTGAAATACATGTGAAAAGGCAAATTATGATACAAGAATTGTGTTGTCTGCACTGGAATTTTAGTCCTCAGGGAGTGCATTTATGTAGGTCTCTGGAGCATGCAAGTTAAGAATGCGAACATGAAGAAGTAACTTGCCTTTGCTTCATTATAAATTGCTAACCAAGAGTCTGTGCACAGGGTTTTCAAGTGATCTAAAATTCCTCTGTAGGGTGGGAACCAGCAGGGAAAATTGACGTAGTCCACCTGGTCTTTTCACCAGACCATCTGGTCTAGTGTGAGATGTCCCTGCCCATGGCAGGGAGTGTGGAACTAGTTGATCTTTAAGGTCCCTTTCAGCCCAAGCCATTCTATGATTCTGTGATAAGTATCTCCAAAAGGAACTATGTTGCCTAACAAACAAACAAACCAAAAATTCAAGAAACAAGTGGGAGACCTGGGGCTTAAACACCTGCTTCCAAGCAACATACCAAAACACATCAGTCCATCTACACCTAAAGAGTTCAGGACTCTTAGAATAAGCTATTCTTCTTGCAGAGTACTGCATTATCTAGAACTGTGAAAAACTCTTCAAAACACATATATTTCAGACATCTCCATCACAAAGTCCAGGAGCAAATCAGTGAAACATAACAAAATTAAAGAAATGCTCTTACATGATCTCCTCTTAGACCAGATTCTCCTCTTTCACCTGGTTCTCCTCTGGGGCCTTTTCTGCCCTAAATTCATAAAAAGAGCACAAACAATTCAGGTACAAGTATAAATAGTATCTGTGGCAGTGGAGGGTCAGATCTGTTGAAGTCAGTGGAGCTACACTGATTTAGAGCAGGAGTGACAGCATATTAGAGAACAGCAGCTGTTAAAAACAACTCACAGGCATTACAGACAGCATTACACTTTGGAAAGATGTTTCCATAAAATCTAAATATTACTGTAAAGGGTACTTCACCCATTTTCCTCTGCTGCCTTTCTTTCCAGAAGGTCCAGGAAAACCATGTTCTCCCTAGACTCAGAAAGAGGAAAGAAAGAAGGAAAAATTAATGGTCGTTATTTCTGCTAAATTGGGTTCTTGAGTTTTGTCTGGCAGAATCCAGCTTCAATCAGATATGCAATTCTAAACACTCAACAACAGAATTTCTTTTCAGCATTAAATCCCATTCAAGGCACAAAATCTGTACCTTTGAACCCTGAGGTTGTTGTCTTTAGTACCACTGCACATTTAAAGAAATGAGTACCTGCTCTCCATCAGTGCCATCAAATCCACTCTCACCATATTCACCCTATAGCAATAAGGAAAAAAAAAAGTCAGTTAACATTAGTCCACTTGTCTCTTTGAGCAAAGAAAGAAGAGTTCACTCTGCATTTGGAAACTTGAATAAGATCTGTGGGTTTTAATGGCTAGCAAGAATAATTAAGAATAAAACTATAAATTTGAATAAATAATTCATATTTTAATTAATTACAAATATCTAAAACAGCTAATTGTTAAGGACACTAAATAAGAAAAACAGTTATCTAAATTAGAGATTTCCATCAGTATTTAAATTCTGCTTTTCCTTCTTTTAGCCTTCAAATCTTTTCCAACTGTACCTTCAAAACCCAAATATGTTCCAAAATATAACTACTAGTACTTGATCTATCATGCTGATAACCTTGCAATTCTGATTTCAACCATCATATGTGTTGGTATTGTGCTTTTTTCTTTTTTCATACAGTTTTATAACATGAACAGTGGATTGGAAAACCAGAAAAAATTACCATGATTAAAAAATAATTATGGAAGACTGATCTTAGACTTCAGGATTTTTTAAGAAACTTCATAACTCCGTCAACAATGTGACACTTGCTACATAAATATCAGTCATCTTCCCTTTCAAACTCACATTGCTTTTCTCTTCCCCTTGCCTGCAAAAATGATTCACCATATTGCAAACATTTATGGAAGTCATGTTCCCAAAAAACACCCATCCCAGCCTTAAGGAGTTTGCAATGTTAACTTGTGTGAGGCATCTAAATAGAGTTACAACTGTGAGAATCTTATTTCATTTATGTATGCTCCACAATGTTTCAGACTCAGACAAATCATACACACAATTTTTAAGGGATATTTTGAAAATTCTTCCATCTTTCTTTACTAGGATAAAAAGAAAGGAATTAACTTTGGTGTTCTAATTTGAAGTAAGAAATTAAATTAGCAGAGACAACTAACCAGAAAGCTGAAATGATATTCAACAAATCACCAAAAGTGGCACAAGAACAAGTTAAAGCCATCAGGGGTCACTCTGATAGAGACCACTCACTCTGATAGAGACCACAGATACAATTGCTTTGCAGGGTTTGATCCTAAATTGATTTTTCAAACCCACCTAGTTAAAATTCCTTAGGAAGAACTTCTTTCATTTAAAACAGTTCTGTATCTACTACAAGAAAAAACAGATGGCTGTACATTTTGATTAGATTAATACGCCACAAACAAGAATTTCTTGAATAAGCATTTCAGAAAATATTTGAGCACTAAGTAATCATGACTTTTACTGAAGTGTTATTTTTTCCATCAGTCGTTTCCTGCCTCAGAAAACTTGAGCTAAACTTAATACTATTAAATATTCAGTATTGCTTTTTCTCCAAATAGCTGTAGTAAAATGCCTTGCAGACTTGAATAACTCCAATAAACTGCCTCAACTTTACTAAGTGAGCACAGTTGAATCACATTTTTTATGTGTTGAAAGTTTCATATTTTTAGTTAAGATAAAATTTGTGACTATAATGACACAACATAACGAAGATATTCACGTATTCACTGGATTTCAGTAGGGTTTGTGCACCTGGTAAGTTCTACTGCACTATTTAACTTTGACAAATTGAAATCATCAGCAGATACTCTCCCTCTTCTATAATCAGATGTTGTGGATATTTGAAGGAGGACAATTTACTTCAGAGAACAGAGCAGAAAATAGAAAAGGAAAGAAAAACACATGAGAAGATTAAAAAGTTTGTAGAAAGAAGTACTTTAAATAGAGCTGAGGTTTCAGAAACACTCTCAGAACTTTCTCCCAGCTACTCAGTTACAGAGGCAAACATCTTCTGAGTCTTTGAGGCTCTTAAGGCTTTTTTCAGAGTGGTTTTGTATCACAGCATTCAATACAAGTTGATTTCATTTTAATCGCTGTAGCTGGGAAACAATTACCATAATAGATCATTGTCTTGCAGTCTTCAAATTTTATTAACGAATTGGTGACCCTATCTCCTTGATGAACAGGTATGTTTGAAAGATTAAACAAGCAGACTTGCAATATCATCAGATGAGATGACAAACATAGCTTGAAGAGAAGTTTGAATATTGAAAACATGTCAATAATGATCTAGTGAAAATGCTGTCCAAACCCCCAATTAATTTTAGTCACAACCTTTTTTTCCCTCTGCTCCTCTTCCTCAACAATTAGAATGAGATTCAGCTGACCAGAATTACTACCTTAACAGATGAAACAATTAGCCAGTAAATAGTTTTCCCAATAGTTAAATGAGATCAACTGTGACTGCAATCATATAAAAATACAATTATGACTCCTGATTTTGATTAATGTGATAGGTATCTTAAATCCACTCTTACAGAACCATAGCAAAAGTATATTAAAGGCTGTGAAGCTTTTTAACTGTTTTTCTTCTTTGTTGATAATTTCATTTTACAGGGTAACATGGACTTAAAAGGAAGCAGAACAGTTATTTGTTCTCAAAGAAAATTGATCACGGACGAAAACACATACCTTACTTCCTCTATAGCCTCTGGCCCCCTGAAATTGAAAACAAATAGAGATGAAATTTGGTAAAAGTATTTTTATTGAGCTTGAAAAGCAGGGCACAATAGCTTGCTGTGCACAAGTATGCAGGGCTCAGTAGTGGTAGTCCCTATTGTAAAACCTTCTACTGCCGTATATGGGATTTACTCCTTTTCTCTGGGAAGACAGTACAGCCTTCATTTTCATTCCTATTCCATAAAGCTTTATAGTTTTAAATAAGGCCAGTCTAGAGTTGGAGGTGAAAAAGTCACCATCAAGTTGCCTAGTCAGCAAAATTCTGAGCTACTCAGCCATGTTTGGATTACACAAAATACCTCTCAAAATGAGACACTGTCTGCCATCATTACAGTTGAATCTTGCCATCCTTCCATGCTTCAGGAAGACAGCACAGGGATTTGTTCCCAGCACAGAAAACAGGTTTGTGGGAAACAAAATTAGGAAATGTTTCAAAGTTACATACTTGCCTTATGGCCCCTGACACCTGGACATCCTCTGTCTCCTTGAGTCCCACTGAAACCAGCTGGGCCTCTCTCCCCCTAAGAAGCAAAAGAAAATGTTCAATGTCATCCATACAATGATGAGTACTGGTTAATTCATCACATAAGACTAAAGAAAGCCAAAAGTATATCACCATTCACTGCACTAGGGACACAAATGCAAGTCACCTGGAAATCTTCCTACTGTCCATAATGGAATATCAATTACTAATGTGAGTTGCACCTGGTCTTTTGCTCTCATTACCATGTCACGTTTATACTGCATTACCAGTCTCCAACTGAAATGTCTGTACTTGAAGGTGGGGTGGGTTTTTTTAGCACAATAACTAACTCACTTTTTGTGAGTTGTTTTTTTGACTGCTTAACTATCTATGGTGAGGTGCAGAGGCACAGAGAAACTGATCTATGTATTTACCTGTTCCTTTAACACATTTGGGGTTAACACTGATGGGTACTCAGTGAATAAATGCAGACAGGTTCAGGCACAACTAACAACATCATAGCAGGAAGATAAGTTTTTACTTACAATTCCACCTTCCTCACCAGGATGGCCAGGAGATCCTCTGTAACCTGTACTTCCCTGAAAAATGAAAATTTAAAAGATAAGTAACAGTGTTCTCCAAGCACACTGAGTTCATCTCTATCAGATTATTCTGCACATAGCGATAGAAAACATTTCCTGAAAATTAGATCTTATTATGCTGAGGAGGGTGGGCTCCCTGCAATTACACAGACACTCTGTACGGTCCTATGTATTTGACACGGCTGGGAAAAAGACCCCTAAACAAAAACCCAAGAAAATAATAATGGTTAATATAAAATTTCAGTTTGTTATTTCAGGAAACTCTCTAATGGCTTAACAAAGCTCATTGAGATACTTGGTCAAATTAAATCTTTCCAGTGATTTGGAAAAGGAAGAATTACACAGTAACGAAATTCTAAGGTGAAATGAAAAATATGAGGAGTTGGAAACTTGTTAGGACAAAGTTATTGCAATGCCTTGCAAACACATAAGAACATTTCAACTTTGTCTTGGAAGCCGTGCAAATATCATACCCTTAGGGCAAAACTTGAGCAGAGAGAAACTGGAACAAAGGGAATTTCTAGCTGCAAAACAAGTATGTTTACATTCTGAACACTGCTTAAGCACCTTAAACTAGCCTTTTAGTAAAACAGAAACATGTAAGAAAATCAACAAGAGTAATGGAAGAAATCAGTAAATTGGTTATGAGGAAGTATTAGAAGACTATATTTCTGTTAAGAGATAACCAAAACTTCATTTAACTGCAAACACAGCTGAAGAGTGTGAACTACAGATATCATTTATCTCACATGCTACTGGAATAAGTAGAAATAATGGCATGAATAGTAGTCGAATGGAGACTACATATATTAAAAACCTTAATAAGGAATTCTACTAGCATGCTGTAGAAGTAGTGATAGCTGTAATAGTCAAAAAGGCTTAAAATAAATGATTAAAAACTTAAATACTTAGAAGTAATACTTTTCAATCAAAACAGACTTATAGAAGAGGTTATTCAGAAAGTCACAAAAGAATAAAGCGCATACCTAGTGAAAAAGGATTATTTTCTACTCTCAGCTTGTCAATTGGAAGTTTCTCATTCCCAATAGATAATAAGCCTCTTGATTAATCAGACTTAATTTTTTTAATCCCTCTCCATTCTCTGCTGAATTGGTGCAGAAGAGTGCTTAATGATTTTTATATGTACAAATCATTTTCGTTACTAAAATATTTTTGTATAGGAGCATGCAGCAAAGATCACATTTCATGTTTCTCCTTCATCTGTCCTAACATTAAATGTTATGTGGACATGCATCCATGCTCTGAAATACTATAAAAACCAGAAACACTTTGAAAAAGAAAACAATTCTTATGTAATGTCTATCTTAGACCTCCTACCTTCCTTCCAGGATTTCCCCGGACACCATGATCACCATTTTCTCCCAGACACTTACAAATAACCTTACAGCATTTTCTTTCTGCAACAGCATCCTGAAAAATTACAAGAAATATTTTGTTTACATATATTAGTCATAAAACAAAGACTGATTTCCCCCCACCTTTTGTTTATATTGCAGAAGGACTTACAAGGTTTCTCTTCAAGATGTTTGCAATATCTGCAAACCCAACACTCAGAGGTTCACTGTATCCAAACCCTCTGCCAAACTCTATTTCCCAAAATTCAGTCAAGTTCTGTGTACTGTCCAGGCCAACTAATAGAAGTGCATCAAGACCTTCAACATAAGCACAATTTAAATTAGTGAATACCTGAAATATACTATTTAACCAACAATATAAACTTGAATGACAGCAATTTCCTGAAAGACTTACATTTCATGGCTTCAACACAGTATGTTAAAAGAAATCAAGCTATTGAGAAAAATGCATAAGAAAAAAATCCAGACCAGCAGTTTTCCAAATGACTTCTATTTCCAGCTGTCAGACCAGCCTGCTACTCGGTGCCCAAACACAAGTTTAAACTTGCTTTTTCCTAGAGAAGTCAGAGTTGTATCTAACTTCTGGTGCAGCTCTCATCAGTGGGATGAGTCCATCCCGAATTGCTCCAGCTGTTGGAGCTGGACTCCAGAAACTGGAACCTCTGCACGCTTACACATGTTTCTGGCATCATGTGCTGAATAGTGACAAGTTATCATGTACACTCCTTCACAGGGAGAAACAAATACTCTCCCGGGAACTCCTGGGCAATGCCACATGAGCATGGACAGACAGTGTTACATGGAAAAGTTGCAATGGGGGAGCTGTACATCAGGTCTTTGGTAGTAGGAGGCTGGAGCAGCAATGTGGTACTGTAATACCTTTGAAGCGAAGTGAGTCTGCTGCTTTCTTCAGGTCTTCCAGTGAATCATCCAGCCCATCTGAAAATACTAACAGAACCTGTCAGGAAAGGGAGTAATGCCAAGTCAATTGCAAAGGGACTGAAAGTTCAGTCTTTGTAGAAAAGTATAGTTCACATTGAGAAATGGCTATGAGTTGGTCAAATGGCACTACACTGTGGTAATGTGAAATGCATGCTGAAAAATGGTAGTGAGGGACAACAAGAACAGAACACAAAAGCTTCTCTTCCCTGATAGCACTTCCTTTTGAGGGATTTTTCTTGCTGAACATAGCATGGTTATTATATTATATCTTTCACCTTCTTAGCATGTGAGGTAGAAGACAAATCCTTTTATAACTTACCCACTGAAAAACTTTCTCTGATGTCTGAGGAGTTCTCTTATATGTGAATGTGGAGAAGAATTTAGAACAAACAAATTTTCCCATTTCTGCAAGAGCAGCTCTAGCTGGCTGTCAGCTGAGCCACACCCGGAAGCACACCCTCTCTGTGTCTAATACTCCCCCCGTGCAGGTATTTACGTCCTTTTGCCCTTTCCACACAGGCAGTACTTCACCCTGCTCCATTCTCTGCTCTATGCTTCCTTCTTAAGACATAAGGTTTAGCTCACCTCAGGATGCTAATAATTTGTATTGGCTACATCTCCATCTTTTCAGGCAGAAGAACTATAGTTAAGTCTCTTTCAGGATGGAGGAAAGCAAAATTTCTTGCAGTTCCCTTCAAGCTATCAGTCTCTTCCCATTTCTCTCCTCCAATTCCCTCTTCAAACCAACAGAAGACTTCTCAGGTCGCACTCACAGAGTGGATTGGTTTGCCCAGAAAGAAGCTGCATAAGTAAACTGTGTTCTGTCCCCAATGGTAATGATTTAAAATCCTTCCAAACACTCTGACCATCAAGAGGACACGCACAACTAGAGCTTCTTCCCTCTCATCCTTCATATTTCGCATTCCCTATGCAAGGCACAGCTTTGACCAATGCAAACCCCATTACATTTGTTAAGGTAAATTTCTCCACAGGTGACAAAAGCAAATGAAGAGACTGCCACACCAAACACCCTGCTTCTGTACTAAAGCAGCTAGGAGACAAGAATTTAAGCTAGAGCTAATGGGTAAGTTCCCAAACATACAATATGGAGGCAGTGGTACAAATTCTACACTTGCAAAAGCACCGTGTCATACAGTGGAGAGCTGGACCATGGATGGGTAAATACCTCACAGATTGTTAGAGACAGCACCGTAGGCCTGGGTTTGATTGTTTTTTCTATGATCTTTTAATTTGAAAAGCATGGGGAACAGGGAATGTGGAGTGTTACTGTGCGTTTTATATGTAAATATATGTAAAGATATATTATTATGCTTACAAAGCATTTGTTTATATCAGGCTCTTGTTGGAACACATCCAAGTCATGTTTTGTCAAAAATGCTGGAATTAGGTCCAACTTTTTTACTGCTAACCAATAAATAACAAAGAAAAGAAGAAATTCAACCAACAGAGAATCATGGTCGCTGATGAGGTTTATCACTAATAATCTTTACAGAACAAGCATGCTCAGGATCCTAGGAAGATTAAATTGTGATTTCATGTGCATTCTAAAGTTCTGTACTTTCAATTTGCACATAAACAGTATCAGAGAGGAATATTAATCCACTGGTAAAGTGCTGAGATATGCAGCATATTTATTTATAGTAATAATGCCTAAGCAGAAAGAATCCTTGCTTGATGCTGATATCCAGAATTAGCAATTAGGAGAAAAAAACCACTGCTTTCACTTTTATGTCAAACAAGTTCTTTCTCTGAGACTCAGAAGAAGCAAAATCTTGTGTGGTCATGTTCCCTGTTCAGACATTTTAAGAAATCTTTGGGAAAAGACCCCATTAAATATGCACCAAATGACAACTTAAATTGACAAGTTACACACAACTATGCAAATGCTGTAAAAAGTAGAATGCCAACTTTCATCTGAAAACAGGGGAATTTGTAATATGGCTTCCTCACTCCATGTCAGATTAAAATTGGTGTTTTATAAAAGTGAAAATAAAGTTGGAAGAGGAAACCCCTTATGTATTTTGCAAGAATTAACCAGTCCTTCCTTTGTAGGAAGGTCGTCCTGCATGAAGATCTTAGAAAGTGTTACTATTCAAACAGCTACTACAGGACATGCCCAGTGCTTTACAGAGTCAGTGCCTTATTAAGAATAAATTGTTAAGGCACTGACCCTGCAACACTCCAAGGAGATCTGAATTTCTTGACCCCAAGTTGAAAGAATCCCTATTCATTTCAGAAGAGATTAGATGAAGCTTTATGCTTCTCTCTTCACCTCACTTCAAAATGGATGAATTAACTGGAGCATCTAGGCAGATTTTCCTGATCATCAGTTATCTGTAAGTAGCTCTGCTTTGTAATTTGAAATTATGTGACAAGTTAATGACATGAATAAACTTCTGTAAACAAATTTCTCAGATGACCTTTTTCTGTGACTTCTGCTTCGAGCTGTCACTATTCCAGACAAAGAGACAGAATCAGGAATAAGAAAGTAGTTTCCTTTCAGAAATAAGAGTTGCTGAAAGAAAACTACTTTCCACTACCCAAAGTACAATCATTCCATGGTAGATATAGGAAGGCTGTCTGTATGAATACTCATCATCACATGTACTAAGCCAAATGTTCTGGATACCATCTCACTACAGGAGTGTCAAGGGAATTGGAATTGATGTTATATGAGGTCAATGAAAAAACAGGAGATTCTATATAAACTTAAGAAAACATGAGGGTGACTGAGCACTGGCACAGGTTGCCTGGAGACACTGAGGAGTCTCCAGTCTTGGAGATACACAAAAGCCGTCTGGACATGACCCTGGACAGCCTGCTCTAGCTGACCCTCCTTGAGCAGAGGGATTGAACACAGTGACTTCCAGGGATTCCTTTTAATCTCCACCATTCTGTGATTCCGTTTATTAGCGTCATCTATTCCTGAACTACATTTTTGTCTTTCTGCAGTACTCAGCATCAGGGTCTGTAAACATCAGACTGCCTAATTTTTCCAAGATATAAGTTCATACCGTTAAGTTACCTTAACTTTAGCAGAGGTCACATTAAAGAAGTTCTCCTCAAGTGCCTGCAAAAAGTCTGCATTCAGGTAGGTGTCCACAGTGGTCTGCTCAACTAAGAACTTCTGGATGATCTCTTCATTATAGTCTTCAAAACCAGAGTCAAAAATTAATCGTTTGTTCTGTGCCAATACTTGAAACTTGAACCCAATGTTGACTGGAGCATTACAGCTGGTATTTGGCAGTGATTTCATCTGGAATAGAAGTCTGGGGAGGAATGCATGCAATCTCTGTTTCAGAAGCATTGTGGATGCTGGCTGCATGCGCCTTGAAATATCAATTGCTATCGAAAGATCTATGTTGCATTCTGAAAAAAAAATAAATATAGGAAGAGGAAACTATAAACATACACTCTTTGTGATCTTATTTTTTGTCAGAATCATGGGAGTGGAACAAAATTCAACATGGTAGATTTAAAGCCAGAAGTAAGAATCAGTGAGATAAGTTTTCCGTAAACATGAAATACCATCAGCCCACATGTTTCAGTGTGGCCAAGCGAACTTGCAAATACTAAGAACTAAATTACTCGACATCTGCACATATCCAAAAACATGCAAAACATGTCACTGTTCTCCAGCTGCCCAGTGCCCTCAAAGGGCTTAATCTTGCAAATGTCTCCATGAGCTTTGTTACCAACTGAGAATGTGCAACACCAATTCCAGTTGCAAAGGGAACCTTGATGACTGACCGTGCTTTGTCACTTTGTCACAAGACCAGGTGATACATACAAATGTAGAACAACAGGGCTAAGAAACCATCATGAGAGAGAGAGAGGCAGCATTACCTACATGAAATGTCATAAGCATTGTGAAAAACATCTGTTGTAAGGTGATGGCTACCTCGGTTATGGAATTGCTTGCATTGCTCCTCATAATAACAACCAATAGTGTGATGTGGTTTGTTCCTTACCCCTCCCCAATCATCTTGCCCTCATTAAACAGCTAAACCACATGGGTTTTTTTCTTCTCTACCTTGATTATTCATTTCTCATTTTGAATTTTATTCTGTGCTCCTAGATGCATTATTATTCATTGTTGTACCTCTGCAAGGAAGTCAGAGGCATGCAATTTTAGCTGTAAAACAGCACTCTACCTAGTTTTATTCCCTTTTCACTCATTGACTCTGAAACACTCAGCAATCACAAGATTGCTTTCTGTGTTTGCTAGTTTGGGCTTGTTCCCATTATTTCACAAAAGTTTTATGAGTTTCCCCTCTCTCATGAAAGCGATAAATGTGTTCAGTTCTTTAACCAAATACTTCTAGAAATAATTTCATCTCAGAGGGACCATTGTTATGCTTCAGGATTTTCACTTGTGGTACAAACTGCCCCCTAGAGGGTGCGATCTGCTGGAAAGCAGCGTGAAAATCTTTGAATGTACAAAGTCACGTTGAATGAGATTTTATGGCTAAAAAATCTGACATTCAGACCTCAGAGCAACACCAAAAATCTATGCCACTTATTCTTTTAGCTCACAACAAAACAATCAAATATATGTATACATGCATACATGTCTACACACACACATGAACACAAAACTAATGGATATTTCTACGAGTATGTGTTCTTGTACAGCACACACATGTTCACAATGAGATTCTTCTAAGACCTAGCTCTTTTTAGTCACATCGTTTGGAGGCAGTGTGAAGGATAAGCATGGACTCAGCAATTTTGCCCTGACAATTGGTCATCCACACTGCTCAGCCCTTAAAACATTCTCTGTCAAGTCCTCAGTGTACTAGTAAAAATAACAAAACAGTAGTAAATAGTTCACTTTTTGTGCTACTATGTTGTGCATGAGAACGTGTAAAACAGCTACTGGTATGTATCCTACACCCTATTGATAATGTCTATTTATTTGCAGAAGTAAACACCTCTGTGTTGCCAAAATCTTTTTCTCACCCTCTGTTCTCCCACAAACCTCCACATTGTTAAACTGCCCTATCTGACTGCTGCAAAAGTGTCTTTTTTCTCCTGTCAACCTGCTGTCCCTGAAATGCAATTTTTTAAACTGAAAAATCTGGCAGTTTAAGAGAACGTGACTGGAGAAAAGGGAATTAATAGATTTATTACAGGAAAGAAGGTCAGTGAATATATAAAAACAGATGACAGGACAAGATCAAACTGGCTTCACACAAAGTTGATCTTCGTTTTATGAGATAAATTTATGCAGAGCTTAGCAATAAATACATGCATCACTGAGATGAAACACAATATGCTTTCCTTAACTTCTCTCTCTCTAAACAAGTGTGTCTGTATATATATTAAGTTTACTGCTGTACCTCCCATTAAATCTCCCTGTTCTCTGCCATAAAACACCAGGAGGTGCTACTGCGTCAGCCACGGTCACATTGCTCCATGACAGTGCACTCCACTTCCACAGCAGCCCTCTCTCTCTGCTTGCAGGAGCCGGGGAATGCTTTTTCGTCTGCTCAGCTTTTGATGGGAAAAAGAGTGGGTGGAAGTGCAATGCTCATACTGGATCAGGCCCAACTGTTCTCCTCTCTGCAAAGCACCTGAGCAGATATAATTCACACGGAGTTGCTTCTGTCTTTAGGAAGAAAGTCTCAGCTCATCATTTTGGATCCCAACACCCCGGCAAACACCAGCCAGTGTTGGGGTGCTCAAGATTTCCCTAGCCTAGGATGCATGAGAGGCTCAGCTTTTGTTACAAAAAACCTTAGACAAGCAGTGTGGTCATTCCAGTGTTCCTTGCTCTCAGTAAGTTTCTGATCACAAAGGAAGTGCAACCTGGAGAACTGGGTTGGATCTGTTTTATGGCATAACAAAGAGAACAAAGAGCGTATATCCAACACAGGTAAAATATCACCTCTATGTGAACATAACACACAGGAAGAGAACAAGGAGCTTTAAAGGACATTCACAGTCCCTATAAGGATAAGCATGGAGAGAAGAAATGCTCCAGCACTCTCTTCCTGCCATCCCCAATCAATGCCATGCACTTACACCACAGTCAGAAGAGATCAGCTTTTTGATTTGTCCTGCACTCCATTTTTCTTTTTGCAACTTAACACATCTACAGTATTATCAAACTACATAGCTGACATGAATATGTAATGTTAAAGAGCAACTGTGTACGTTCTGCACTTCACTCTTCCCACATGACAAGGCAACTGACAATGCAGCACCAAGTCAGAATAAACTCAGACCCAAAACCAGCATGTGACATCTGATAAAAGTTGCTATGTTAACCAATGGCATTATTGAACCCTTGTTTTCTTTGGGGTTGGCAGCCTCTCAGGCTCTGTGGCATTCAAGCCACTGTTGCCGTCCAAAAGATGTAGTAAGAGATACTACTTTCTGTTTCTCGTCCAGGAAAAGCTTTTGGGTAGCACCTCAGAATTACTGTGGATTTGCTGTTCACATCTTGCCAATACCTCCCACGTATCCAAGGACGGATTTCCTCACACTCCCTCTGCACAGTTCCTCTGAGAGTCTTCAGTTTTGTTGACAGACAGTGGCTGCTGACAGTCCCACTGAAGCAGTATGGTCAGCTGGAGATGGCAAAGTTATGTTTCTAGGAGGTTCTTTTTTAAATACCACTGAATTTTCTCTTTCCCTCCTTTTATTAAGATAGCTGCTGGGGGTTTCTGCTCTGGTTCCTTTCAGACACTGAGGAACTACGAATATGAAGGCTTGATGTGAAGCACTGTCTTACCTCAGAAGCTATTTACTGCAGCAAAGAGTGCAGTGGCTCTTGACTGAAGCCAAGTACAAGTTGTGAGTTGCAAACTGAGTAACATGGGCAGTATTCTTTATTAAAACAATTGCACTGCAGTCCAGCTAGCTCAGGTACTTTCATGAGGGACTGCACAAAGTCATGTGGATATTCATCATTATACACCCAACAAAAGGGTTGTTCCTTACCCTGACCAGGGAGATGTTTGGATTAACACACTTGATTGACATTCTTTTTGATGGTTTTCAGTGCATCAAGTTTTCCACTGTGAACTCTCCCTGCACCATCAGCTATTGAAAACAGCTCTCAAAGGGGATTTTATCATCCCTATGTCAGCTTCAGATCCCATTGCTCCTCAAAGCCTATGCTGCATCTTCTACCCTGTTAGCAGAGTACTCACTGAAAAAGGCTCTGGACAAGCCCCTTTTTGGCTATCAGCAGTTGCTACAAAGTGATTCTCTAGCATAAACTGGAGCCTCTGCCCTGTTTTGGTGCCTCCTTCCTTGTAATGTAGGTTTTGTACCTTCTATAAGGAATCATTCTTGCTATAAAAAGGGTTCAACAAGAATTCAGTGTACGTCACATCACTGTGCTGAATCACACCAACACAGATTTTGTCTTGCCATTGATCATTGTGCATGATCTTGAAGTTCTTTATCTCTATACTCCAGGATCCATCTACCAGGAAAACTATGTGTGATGGAAGCTTTCCTGCAGACTGGAGAAATATGTTGTAACTTTGCTCTTTCCCTAAAGGATGCACAATCTAATAGAAAAGTAATTTTGAATCCTAATTGCTTTTCACAATCCATGACCTATTGGCCTTTTGTGGGAAAACCCTTCCATCTATCCTGCTAAATTGTCATCACCCACTAGTTCCTTCTTTTCCCCTGTTTATCATACAGAGGGTCAAAAGATACATCCTTCTGCAATACCATTTGTAGGAAAATGAGAGATGCTGAAATCCACAACACAATTTTCATTCACAGTCTCCTCAGAACTTATCTGTAGTAAATGCATATTAAACACTTCTATATGTGAAACACAACCATTGGAATGTGTTGGCCTGCTCTCCAGAGAGCAAAGGAAAAGTTAGTCAGGCACTTTGAGCTCCATTCTGCATGCATACATTACTAATTAATATTTATTTTCTGAGAGGAAAAAATTAGTTCACACCAACTTAAAGAGTACTAGGCACATTTCTTTGTAGTAAGTATTAAACTTATGTGTTTCCACAAATTCCAGAAGCATATAACACTAGCAGAGCATGGATGAAACAGTTATTATTTCCTCAAATCAACAGTTATGCAGAAAATATCGTGCAACTGGGCAGAACACTTCTCAAACAGATCTTCCAGAAGACCTGACTACCAAAATGGAACTGCTAAATACTGTGACTTATCTTGCTTTTGGCAGTCTTACAATTGTAAGAGCTTTACATTGCTTTTGCAAATATGAAACCTCAGCATTCATGAACAAACCCAAAATTTAATGAGCTGTTGCATTAAATTTTGCATTTTTTTAGGAAAACTCTCCTATTGTAGTTATAAGTTTCATAGAAACATACCACATAATCCCTAATGATAATTCCCGGTTAGAAAACATTTTCGTCAATTCTTCATCTCTCTCTGACTTTGGGTATAAACATAAAAAAACAATTTTGCTATCAACTTGAAGAGTAATTTCTTTAGTGTATTACCAGTCTCCTCTGCCTCTGTAGAGAAGGTGAAAATGTAGAGAAGAAGTAGTGGTTTCCAGGCATCCATTTTGAAAACCTTTCTAGGGAAAAAAAAATCAAAACCAAAGATGTAAGAAATACAGAGCATACTTTCCTTTAAAAGAGTCTTTTAACTGTGGAGGAGCTGGCTAAATGCATTTTATTAACAATATGGAGGCTTTTTAGCTGTATGTAATTTAAAGTAGCACTTTAAATTCGTATTTTTTCCCTCAGTTTTTAACATACAGGCTTTGAACACAGAGCTGTAAGAGTTTGACACTGATGTACAGCATATAACCAAAAGGAACTGTTCAGTGCTTTGCTCTCAGAATCATGCTTTGTTCCGATTCACACATCTATATTTACCATGATCAAAAATTCAACTAAAAGCTAACTATTCACAGTGCAAAACTAATGGGAGTTATGCCTTTAAGATCCCCTTCTAGCCTTGAAATTTCCCACCCACACATCGATTTAAAAGAAAAGTTTGATGGTGGTATCTATGCATGATACACATAGATAAGAACAAGCACTCATTTACAAATGAAATATGCCATAAAGACACTTGTCATAGAAAAATGGAATACAGTGTAAAAATTTCCCAAAAGCCAAAAATCAATGCTGTGGAGAAAGGGAATGAAAATCTCTCACAAAGTACAAAATTAAGGCATGTTGAGCTTAAGCACATTAAACAAACGAGAACAAAGCAGTTTTGAATAACTTTCTATTCTAGGACACAAGTACACTTGATGATGATTTTAACAACTCATTACACTGTTTATTCTGTATCTTAGATCTGCAAAGACAATGTAGTAGAAAGGCTACAGCTGGTCTAACATTATAGCACAGGGTTCAGTTCCAAGTGCTTAGGGTACCAGCATGCAATATCACTCGAGGTCTTGTAAATAACAAAGGCAATGAATAGAAATTATCTGATTGAAACTGTATTTTAACCCCAGGCAAAAGCAAAACTTCATTTCGAAGTATTGCTACACCAAACTGCACTGAAGCTCTTGAAGAGTTCTTTGGAACCTTTGGGGGAAAAAAGCACATTTCCTATTCAAGACATTTATCAGATACAGACACAATTTACTATTATAGGCAGTGCAGTAACACAGAATCCAGATATAACTGAGGACCCTATGCAACCAAAGAGGTTCCAGGTATTTTGTAGTCCTCAACAGGAACAAAAGGCAGTGCTGGGGTTGCTGCATTGAGGAAATCTCCTTCATGCCTCTGCACATCAAAATTTTCTTTAATAAGCATTACTAATATAAAGGAAACTGTTTTGCCACCATCTTACATGCCATCTTCACAATTAAATTTTGTCTTGGATTTAATTAATTTTTCTGTATATATTCCTGAGAGTTAATGAATCTCTTAAGAGTTCCCCTGACCACTTTGACAGAGATCTAATCCCGTTATCTATTTTCACTACTACGCCTCATTATATGAGCTTCTTTTTAAGATGTTAATAAGCTAAATTTATAAGATCTTAATAAGCTAAAACTTTATGCTGAGAGACAATTAAATATTTTAATGGTACCCCCCAAAATAGTAATGATTACTAATTGTCATTAAGCGGTTACACAGTTCCTGCTTTGATAGCACAGTTGTTATGCCAGAGCTGCATTAACATCTTGAACTCTTGTTTGAATAGATTGCACACAGATCTATAGACCCAGCTAGGCATGTATATATTCAAGGGCAGATAAGTAAATTGCTGCCAGTATTTTGAAAGCCTCCAGTTAGTGTTTTGCTCTAGAAATTTCCCTGACTATGAGTATGTGAAAAACTCAAGAGCACCAATAGCAGTAAGCTTCCAAGGTATTTGTGACTGCCCACAGTCAGATGAGTAAAATACAGTTGGTTTTAGCAAGGGGCTAGACTTTCCTCAATTGTGTAAATATTCAGGTTTCATACCAAAATCTAGCTCTTACTGTTATAACATACAAAATAATCAGTGACTGTTTAGCTATTCAACTATTTCCATGTCTCCTAACAACTGTGGTCTCTGTTTGCCTCCTTCAGCTTCTTTCAGCCCGATGACTCAAGCATGTTCCCTAAGAATGTGCCCTGCTCATTGGGTCAGATACCCTAGACCTGAAAAATTTCTCCCACTCTTCCTAAACAGTGAGTGCAGTTGGGAACCTATTTACCACTTGCTTTGGTTTTGCCTGAATTAGTCTCTACTGACATCAGGCAGCTTCTCTAAATACACAGAAACACTGCAATTTAGAAACATATGCAGACTAATTTTCCTACTTGTACTATTTATTTTGTCTTATCTTCACATACAAAATTCCAATCATGCACTACAAGCTGCATAGACAGAGGTGCTTTAGGCCTTCTATATGTATTCTTCCTTATTTACTAATGCAAAACGAGAAGTAATTTAATGGAAAATTCACATCATACAGCTCATAGACACTATGGATCAAAGCCTGAATAAACTCATTCAGAAACATGCAGTGCTACAGAGCATTGCACTAGTAATACCTTAATTCCAAAATTTATTTGAATGTAAAATAGTATGTACAAGATCCTAGCATAAGGTACTTATATGTGCATATCTGCAGTTGTTTATATAAATATATATAAGCATAACCTATGCAAGATGCTAAAACAGCAATTCTCCAAAATCTAAGACATGTTTCCACTTTAATTCTATTTTAGGAGACAACAGTCTGAAAATGATTAAAAATCCTTAGAAAACAGTATGAAACAATACATATTTTAAAGCTCATTTTACTGCCAGCATTTTTACTTATTTGTTCTCAGAGATACACCAACATGTATATAAATCTCAAAGGAAGAGAAAGATCAACACTACTCCTGAATCCTTTAACTGCTTCACAAAGATTACTTGCCACTATATTTTGTTTTTCTTTCATAATCAACTAAAGTCCCCATCTTATCTTCAGCTGCTTCAATGTTTTAGGCAGGTAAAAAAAGTCATTCTGTACATTTTTGCTGCCAGAGCAAAAGGCACTCTCAAATTATAATATGCTTCTTAAACACACTGTGAAAAGCATGGAGATCTTGAAGCAGTATCTCTTTTTTACCTATGATTTATAACCATCTTGCATACAGGATCTCCCTGCACACCTGACTGGGGACATTTTCCTTCTCATGTTGGTATATATGAACAGAAGGTACACAATCTTTCCTGTCACAACTTAAAATCCCCTCTCTACCAGTGCATATAAATGTGATCACGTAGTTTTCTCCTACCTACTGAAGTACACCAGTTAGATTACTGCAACTTCCACATGCAGATTTCATTTCTTCTGAAGTCTTTGAAATAAGCTCAAGTCCTGGAAGACAGAAAGCTTCAGCTTACGTGCCCCAGTTAGTTATTCCTTTCCTCCAGCATCCTCTTTTCTCTCACTAAAGCAAATTTACAGCCTGGTTTTCAAGTGTGGAATTTCCTGGTTTCACCAAACAGTAAAACAGGAGACGTCCATCCCACCCTCCCACATTACCACTCTACTCATACATCGACATATTGAACTTCAAACACTAAGAAATCACAGACCCAGAAGAAAGATAAATGTTGCTGTAAAAATAATGCAAAATACTTTCTAGGTGTCAGCTCTTTATATATGGGAAGAAATATTTTTGTTAGTTATCTCCTCTCTACAGGCACATATTTTTTCCTACATTATCTTTTTGTTAGTGCTGAAATGTCTCAGGAAGAAAGTTGCTGCTTTACTCCTTGCAGGTTTCCCAAAGAAAACGGAGTTTCCTAATGATTCCAGGTGTAATGACAGGGCCAGGCACTGATTCAAGCAAGGAGACCCTGGGCGACTTACCTGACTTAGGAAGTCTGTGTGACCAACATGAGGTTCAATATGTTTCAAGAGGAGGTTTTGTTTAGAAGGACATGCAGACACAGCTGGAAAGGATGTGGCCACCAGGATAGGAACACCCCCACAGATAGACGTAAGTACATACAAGCATACAACCAGCCCATGAGGAGTCTACACCCAGTCTTACAAGGAAAAACTGACACTAAAAATCAGTTTCATTTACTGTTAAAATCAGTGTCTGCCTGTCTGTGAGCAAATGGGATGGATGTCTATTTGCTGACTTCATTTTAAAGAATGAAGAGACAATGATTTTCCATTTAAGTGTTTAGTGCACCTTTTGTAAGTCTATTGCCTATTTTTCCATTTCTGAGTAAAGCTTAGTAATTAGTACATTATGATCCTGTAAGTAAATATTCCTTATCATTCATACTTCTATCTTCCTGATGGCTTAAACAGCACAAATTGCAATAAGTACACATGAACAAAAATTTATAAAAGCATCGTGGTGTTCTGGCAGCCTCAAACAGTTCTTAACCCACCATGAAATTAAAAATAAGATTATAGTTTCTCTCTTCAGCCCAGAAGATCCCTCAAAAACAAATCTTCTGTCAGAGAGCCCAACTATTTATGACATCTCCATATCTGAAGTAACCATACCCTTTTAGTCTCTCCTGAAGTCAAACATGTTGAATGTATCAAGTACATATGTATATTCCCTCAGGATCAGGACAATTCCCTCAGAAGTTCTCAACATCCTTTAAAAAACTTTCCTTCTTATACACACCTTCCCTTAGCTCAGCATGGCCAGCCTGGAACTCCCATAATGCATAGTAGCAAGTCAAGCAGAGCTGTCCTTGCTGCCTGCCAGGTGTCAGAAGTAAAAATTACATAAAACTCAGATAACAAATTTTCTGACACTGCTCTGTTGCCTGCCCCAACTCCCAATACTTTGCTTTAGGGAAATCTCCAGTGAAAAGTCTGGATTTTTTTTTTTCTGAGAAAGCTATTTTTAACACAGATTAAAATAAAACAAATGGCTGAAAACCTCATTAGTTGAAAAATCTAACCAGAATACTTAAACAACATCTACCTAAGACCGTAGTTAGCTATTCTGAGAGCCTGAGAAGCTTTCACTTCTTTACTTTGCACATTCTGTAATTAGCTGTTTACTAATCACACCGTAATTTAAACTGCTATACTCAGCTGAAATAAATTAAAGCTTGCCTCTAAGTGTATGAATTCAACTAGACAATCCCATGTTGTCATTAAAATATGAACATTACTACGCACATTACTATGGCTTTAGACTTTACTTCTGGTTAATTTCCTCAAGAAAGAAGTCAAACTGAAGGTTACGTTTCACCTTTCATCCCAGATGGGGGAAAGAATTTTACAACCAAACCCAGTAAATGGAGCTGTGAAACTTAAGAGTCTTTAAAACTTGTTAAATGAGTTCTTACCTAGCAATGACTCATTTTGACCCAGAACTAGTTCACTTTCAAACTCCTAAACACTCTGTTCTTTGACCTCAAATAAAAGGAGAGCGGAAGGGAACCTCATATGACAATTTGGGACTGTAATCAATAACCTGTATATATGTATTTCACAGCAAGGTGAATCTGCCTCCTACTAAGGGATTTGTTAAAAGGGAGTAAAGGAGGCCAAAAGAGCTCCTTCTTATGGAGGAGTAATTTTCCCACATCAGAAAGTTCTTATGCACCTAGAGATGTATTTGTCATTGTTCCTCTCTCTCTTTCCTATCTGTCCTGGTTTTAGATCTACTTTGCAGTAGCATGTCAGTATCAAAGAAATATCATGGCAGTACCACAGATCAAGTTTGTTTACATACAGAAAAGAGTATAAAAGTGATCAATAAAAAGCATTAAAGCAGGAAACCAAAACCATTTGACAGACCTTGTAAAATGGGCCAGCTAAACCTGGAGGATGATACAAGTAATTTTTCATATCCTTGCCAGTTCCTTTGACTGGAAAGTACACAAATGTGAACTGCATAAAGGCTAAACCTTACCCACATGTGCTTCACTGACTCATTTAGTAAAGGATATTAAGTGAATTAAACACAAACATTTCATTCATGAAAGCAGCTGCTCAAAGCCAAAAGTTTTTAAGAAAACCAGCAGATGTGACTCTCCTACTTCCAAGAATATTGAGTAGGAAAGTATCCTATACACAGGAGTAAGTACTCAAACTCATCTGGAACAAATTATTTTTATAAAAAGTCTTGTTTTAGAATAAAAATAGTGTAAGTCACCTCATGTTGAACTACCACAAAGTGGGGAACTTAAAATTGAGGACAACAGTTTGCATGCAGCATTACACAAGTTTTAAACCATCAATTATTCACTAACATATGCTAGATGCAGCCTTGAGACAGGACTCTAAGAATATGAGCTTACTCGTGGTGGCAAGATGCAGATCCTTGCTTTATAAAAACTTAATGTTAGAAAAATCTTACCTTGCAACAGCCAATAGAAGTAAAACTTCTGCCAACATACTTGCTTAAAAAAACCCACTTAATTATGCTCTCATTTCTAGTGCTGAAAATTATGCATTTTTACCAGATTCTATCACTTTTGATGGCAGGAAAATTTGAAGCTAGGAAGAATCAAGACTTTTGCTTGTGAATATCTTCACAAGACTACAATATCGCCCATAATTAGTTCAAGTCTCGTCTTGTCAAAAGAAACATCTTTGTAATATGAACAAAGCCAAGAGACATACACATTTTGGAAGCATCCTCATATTATTTCTAAGTGCATATTTTACTTTGAATAATTTGGAATAAATTTTGTTTATCCAAAGGCTCTTTACTTATTCATTGACATGAAGGAGATTTGTTTGACTGAATGATACTGTATTTGGATTTGAATTTGTGGAAGAATTATGTAAATGATTGTATGAAGGCGAATTAGAGCTGAGTAACTTTGTGTAAATCATCTTTACAACTGCAGCTGTTGTGAAACCAATGAAAATTAAACAGCATGTTTTATATATATTGCCGCATTGTGAGAAGGATCCATAACAAATTCTAGAAAGTGTGGAAATCTGACACTTTCTCAGGTGTCTGCGTGCCTGTGCAGGTAACTTAGAAAATGCATTTAGTGACACTCACCATGCACTAAAGTCACAATGCACTAAATAAAATGTAAGTTAATCCATATGCAAACATTCATTAGTAATCCTCAGAAATGGAATCTCACTACAGCAGATCTTGAAACAGGAGTTAAGAAACTTTAAAATGTAGCTTTATACTGAACCAAAATAAACAAAAAAATCCAATTTTTCCCTGAAAGTAAATTAATTTGGATACAATTTGGCACCTCTCAAGTGCTGCATTTTCTCAAAAATAAGTGTTCTCTGATTTTTTTAAAAATACTATAATACCAAGCTTTTAAACACTGAAATGAGCTACATCACACTTGCAAAATGAGGGTTTGTCATACATGATTGGTCAGTATTACATAGGACTATCTTGGCAAATGAAAGAATATCACTTGAATCTCCAGACTACTGCTGAAGTTGTTGGGTTCTCTTCCTTCAAAGCCTTATCCCTGATATTCCAACCCAGCAAGAATCGTGCGCATGAACTCCTTCATCACATTTATTTATATTGACAAAGCACACTGAAATCCATTTCATTAATCCACTGAATAACCTATGTAGAAAATGTATTTTGAGATAATACACAATTAATAATAGTCATGGAATTTGGCCTCTACAACATCATCTACAAAAAGAATCCTCTGTTTTCCTAGGACCACACAAAAGGAAACAACTATAGCATCAATGTCTTTTCCCTGAGTGCTACTAATATTTCCTGGACAATGTTTCAGTTCAAGACTACCATATGCCTCTAATTATCTACTGATTAGACTTCTTGCATGAGCTATTATGTTTCTACATTCTAATTTTGCTTTGGAAGGTTGTAGGTTCAGTTCAGATGTAAAACATCTTCCAAACAAACATCTTTTAAACAAATGCTTTTACTTTGTCTGGTATCAGGAAAGCCAAAAAGAAGTGGAATATTGCACACTCTCCTGCACAACACAGTGACATACTGCAGTTCAGTCCCTTTTTTAAAGTATGCTAATTACTTCCAAACACTGCAAGCAGAGCTCCTGGGATCCTCTGAAAATTGAGAAGTGGGTCGAAATACCACCTAGTGACACTGGCCTCAACAGACAGTAAATATCCCTTCAATGAAAGGGAGAGAGCAGCCACTGTGTTAACAAATTTATCTGAAGTCCTTGTAGGTAAGAAAAAAATGCTTGTTCATGCTACAGAAATGTTTGAGATGTCTCAAACTTAAATGGGAAAGAAAATGCTGAAAACTCATTTGCCCACATCAGAGATATTGGGTTTTCTGTTCTCTTCAGAAGGGAGTCTCACCCATCTTTTTTTCTTTATGGGGGCAGTTTTAATGCGGGGAGTAGAGTGACTTAACCTCAGGGACACCTCCATGCAAGATGAATTATCATCTTTGTAATTGTTCACTTCCACTTGCAGAGCCTCACACCTATTGTGCAAGGACATCTGGAAGGGGGGAGACAGAAGGCAAGGGCACCTGGGAAAGGTGGAATTTGTGCACATTGAGGTTCCTTAGGTAGTCTTGAACCTGATCCTCTCTTAAGGGGCATTTAAGTGGGCATTTTCCCAGTCTTTGCCTTTGGACTCTGAATTGGGCGACATGACTGGAGCACTTGCTGGTGAAGACCAAAGCAAAAAACTGTTGTTGAGTATCTCAGTCTTGTATGTCAGTAGTAGACAGGTCCCCTGTTTCCCACCAGTCAGGGATGGTACAGTTTCTTTCTCTTCCTTTGTTGTCCTAAGTACCTGAAGAAAACCTGTTTTCTATTTTTCATTTCCCTAACCAGGTTCAGCTCCAGATGTGCCTTGGCTTTCCTGATTCCCTCCATGCACCCTTTTTCTCTTTAGTATTTCATTTTATTTTCAATTTGCTTTAATCTACAGCTGTGTCATCCTTTTTTTTTTTTTTTT
>VZTJ01003086.1:331595-346712 GCA_013397795.1 Orthonyx spaldingii
TTTTGTTTCCCCAGGAAACATCTTCTGTGTATCATACAGTCTCAAAACTCACACACTTTTTGTTCTGTTTTATAGCAATCAAGTGTCTCAGGAAAGACAGGCAGCAACTTTGCTTTTTTTTTTCCAATTTATTTCCTATTCAGCATATCCCCTGGGATACAAATCAGCAAAGTATCACGGACTTCAATAGCACAGTTTACAGCAGATAAGGATCTGGTGTACAGATGGAGCTTTCATTTCAACCTCTCCAGTAATCTCTTTCCTTAGAAGGAAAAGGAAAAGCTATTGCACTTTAGACTGCCCGGCACTGGCAATGACCAGTTATTGCAAGAGTGACTCTACAGGTCACACTGGTTCAAGGTATGAGAGACATCACTTAGTTTATTTCCAGTGAAAGAGAGATTTAGTAGGAAAGTCCATCCCTTCTGAACACAGTAACTGAGAAAGGTGTTAAAGCTAAAAGAAGGATGAGCTGATAATGCCACCGTAAGCAAGGCTAGTGCTGGAACAGAGATCACGTGAGTAACGATTCCTGCAAATCTATCTCTGCTCCGATTACAAGGAGCTCTACACAGTGTGGACTACATCACACCAACTAATGGGGCAATTGCACCATTTGGGGTGTTTTTAGAGATGTAGTGGCTTTAATTTTATTTTATTGTACCTTTAGTAATAAAACTGATTTCAGGCATCAAATACTGTAATGTTTTGCTAGTCTCTACTGCATTCTGGGGTAGGGAGCACACTGGTCAGAATATAAGACTGACACTGCTGAATGTTTGCCTGATCCAGCATTCAAACTAAACCTGCTTGCAGTATATCTGCAAAATTTTCTGGATCATCCTGATCCTGTAGCACATTCACATGATGATAGTAAACAGGTAGTGCCTTAATTCTGTACAGATAAAAAACTCACTCCCTAGGAAGTTGAGAATTCTTCATAAAAACACATTTAAAAACCTGACTTTAAAAACTTCTTACAAATATCTCAGGCTCAGTTTTCAACCCTGCAGTGACATCTCATGGCTTCATCATAGTTCCAGCAGCAAACTGGTGTCAAAGAACCAGTCATGCTGTCAAAGAACATAGATAAAACTGAGGCACACAAATATCTACATGTAGAAAACAGAGTAGTTGGCATTGTTATGGGATGGTCTAACCCAATTAGTTGGTAACACCAGACTCATTTATCCTCCCAAATAAAGCTAATACATAAGGCTGTCAGTTACAGGGTACTTACATCTGTTTGCACACAGGCTTGCATCCCATGTCAAGGACGCCAGTTTTAAATAAAAGAATGGAATCAATGTGGAGAATAAAATTACAAGAAACTGGGCAGGGGTTAGTGAAGTTAAGGAGCAGGGTCAGAGGAGCAGCAGTAGCTGCTGGAGAAAATTGATTCCTACCCTTCCTAACACAGACAAGCTACCATGCCTTTGGTAGCCACCTGTTTCAAGCAAAAAAAAAAAAAGAGAGTCTCTTAGTTTAAGAAGCCTGGAGCCATTGCATAAATATCATCACAGGGAGCTTCATAGCTGCATTGCAGAAGCCAGCAAGAGGTGAATTAATACCATGTATTAATAAAGTTGAAATTTTCTTATGAAGAAAAACTATTAAAATGCTCTGTCAAAACTGAGTCCTAGGACTAAATCCATTCCAGTGTAACTACACTGCATCTGTATACCTTTTCAAAATTTAATGCAAGATCAGTCTTTATTCCTTAATAAACTCAAAGCACAATCTTGTTTTCCAGGTCAAAAGAAAACTACTATATAATTTATTTTCTTATGATGAATAAAAAGCTTTTAACTAGGTCTCCTGGGAACCTGTTTTGTGTATTCTTTTTTTTAACACTGCTGGGAACATTAAGGTACTTCACAGATGGAAGCAAACTGGGGAGATGGAGGGAAAGCAGTAGGCAGGCTTACCGCATTGTAGCTGAGGGTAGTTTTTCAGCACAATACAGTTTTTGTGTGATTATTTTTAAAGGGATCAAACTCAGGCTTATGGTGAAAACTCTGCTGTCCCAGCATGCCACCCTTGCATCATTATTTTTTCACTCCAGTGGCTTTAACTCTTCATCATATCTTCAGGATCTTGATCTGAATGCATGTGCACTGTCTAAAAGAACACACAATGAGCTCTAAATAGGCTCTACTTCCATTTGATTAATTTTGTGTCCTACTACAGATTTTGAAAAGTCTGAGTATTTCAAAACAGGAAATGCAAAAAGGAAAACCTCTAAAGCTTTAACACTCAAAAGAAGTAGCATAACCTTTAAGGCTATACATCCACATGATCTCAACACTCCTGGCTTTTGACACAGCTCATTACTGAAGTCAAACCTTGCTGTGGCAATTCTGGTATTTAGCGACAATTACTGGGATTTCAACCAGAAGACACACAAAGAAAATCCTCAAAGACACACCCACCTTCTACGGAAATATGCTTTCCTCCTCTGGCAATCACCAGTTTTCATACAAAAGAAAGGAAATTAGAACATCTGGCAAAGTGAACTTTGCTATGTTCCTAAGAATGGAGGGTTTATTGAGCTCTAATATAAACTGGAATACTTGACTGGTATATAAAAATGAGATGAGATCAGGTTAATAAAACATGCACAATTGCACACCTTTACTACTTTTCTTGATTTTCCTTTACTGCTTCATAGCACATATCACTCTCACCTAAACATTGATTTTGTTTGGTTTTTATTTCTGTTCTTATGACATATTGTTTGGTTTTGAAGATTTTGATCTATTGAAGAGCCTAACTTCATTGCAGGGTATCACATGAGACATAGAAAGAAGCAGCAATGTTTGCATTTGACTGGACAACTCAGACCCCTCATGCCCATGTGTTCATTTTCCTGCTCTTTTTTTCCCCTATAATGGTCAAATTCCCATGTCTCCATTGAAGTAAAGTAACAGTGATTTCAGAGATCAGCAATAACTCTGCAGATTCATCCAAGCACAAAGCAGTATAAAAAGGATAAATGAAAGGTATAGAAAGACATCCAAGTATACAGTGACTATTCAGACTAGTGGGAAAAAACAGACAACTGAATAAAGATATGACGGGTGTTTATAAAGCCATGAGCAACTTGGAGACATTCCTTCAACAAAAGGATGGGATATCAACTGAAGCTGGATGCTGGCAGAGTCACAGCAAGCAAAATGTATGCTCCTATATTGGGTGCTTAAGTTGTGGAATGGTTTGAGGCAGGGTGCTGGGATTGCTAAGACTTCAGATAAGCACAAAGAGCCAATGAATTGATAGTAAATAAATCAGGGGGCATTAAAAACCCACCTTTTAGCTCCAGAAGTCTCTGATCCTAGAGCATTATTACATTTCTGCTGTCATCTTTTACTCTTCTCTCACACAGACTTTCAGGGAGGGTGGAAAAATTATTTGAAAAACCTTTGATAAACAAAGGATCTGAAAAATTTATCATCAGACAGAACACAAGGATTCTTCTTAGGACTCAAGTTAAAGATCATTTCAGAGAGCCTGAAGGTAAGCTCTAACAACAGGGTCCGCTTTTAAAACAGCATATGCACATGTCACTTGTAAAACATAGCAGAAAGACAATTTCCTGCAAGAAACACTGGGGATTTTTGCCCAAAACAGTTATAACTTCCAGGCTGCTCCAGTTCCAGTTCTAAACTGCTTCTTTGTTTCTAGGCAGCAAAATAGTCAAAGAAATTTTCATTCACCAATACTGTTGGAGGTCCAAGTTCTGTTTTCCAGACCATGTTCGCTGCCAACTTCCTTGCCTGCAGTACTTTATAAAAATAAACAAAGCACAGGAATTGTCTTAGTTCTGAGGACACTTTCATATCATCATTCTGCTCACATGTCTGAGGCAGACACAATTTCTTTGAAAACCAAATACCTTATTGTCTTTAAAACATTACATGTGTAAGTAAAAACATACTAAAAATGAGACAGTCACATGTAAAGCCACTACCATGTGAAAAGGTTATAGGATATGACAGCCAGATCGGAAGTGACATTTCCAGGTCATGGTTTTCTGTCCTTAATTCCTTCTGATTGTACTCAGCCATTTTATTTTGATAGCTCAGAGCAGACATGCTGTAACAATGCAGATTATAAACCCTGCTACATGCTAGACTTTATTCAGTGTTATTTTATCATACAGTTAAATACTGAGTAATGGTCCCACAGGACTAAAGGGAGATGCTGGCTACTTGCAGAATGAAAAAATAATAGTTGGTTTTTCATTTGAAAAACTGACTAGATTTTTTGGCATGCTTTTTCTTATTAATAGCTGGAGAGTTATGGTTAGGTTAAGGGATTCAAATGCAGTGTACCAATAATTTCTCTTGTTCCAGCTGTGCACTTATGTACATGAACAACTTAATCCTAGTGAAATTTTCAAGTGTAAAGTAAAAGTTTAGGATATGCAATAACTGAATGAGGTCCACCATTACATAAACATTGGTGTCCTCAGGACTTCAATGTCATTATTTTTTTCTGCTGCATTCCTATGCAATATAAATGGCATTATTTTAGCACTCATTGTGGAATCTGTCTGCTGCCTGCGTACTTACTGCTTACAATAATGTGTCTGGCCTCCTTCAAAAATACAAACTGAAACAAATCATGTCATTTGACTCAAAAATGGAAAAAACCTGTAGTAAAAACTGGCTTGACTGAGCACAAGTGTATTTATGCACGCAGGGAAAGACTGGGGAAAGCTGAAGATATACACTTGGTATCTACTCCAAATGCTATCAGATTAGTTCTCTGCATCAATTCATGGGGAAAAACTTTCTCAGAGAAGTGACAATTACCAAGATGAATCAAAATAATCTTGGAGCAATTGCACTCCACCTTCCCATTACAATTGTTCTGAGCAGTTTTCCCTTTCCTTCATATACATTTCCCCATTCCTTCATACACATTTGTTCTTTTCACCTAGATTTTATATTTTGAGGACATGAAAATGTTTTTACCACAAAGCTATCTCCAAAATTCAGTCACATGTCATTAGCATAGTAATGAAGTTCATTCATGAAGGAAAAGGTCCTTCAAGTATCCAATATCTTGCTCACCCTGGAATACAGTTAAAAAGACTATGGTTATTTGATTAAATCCTACAAGAATGTACTTTAATGGAGAAGTGTTATTTTAATTAAAGCAAAATTTTAGTTTTTAATTGGAGTAAGCACATCAAGCAAAATAATCAGAATGTTTACAGACCAACTTTATGAGTAGTATTGGCAGGAGGATAAACTACCCAGTCCTGTATCAAACCATCTTATTTGTAATCCACAGAAACCATTACTGTGATCCCAAGGATTTCCCCAAAAAAATCAGCCTGCCCACAGTCCGACCTTTTTAATCAAGTACAACAGATGTTATTGCTCTTCAAACTTTTCCCATTGTTGGGCATTTCCATACTTAGACAAAAATGGAAATGTAACACATTTTGACACATCTATATTTATTAGAAGTGTTAATCTTAATAACAAATCAGAGAGAGTAATCAGAACCTGAGTGCAATGTGAGATTTCAGGGGTGGGGGGAAAGAAGGTAGTCAAGAGAGACCAATCATGTACCTGAAGGAGACAGTCTCAATTAAGAGTACGATATGCAAACAAAATAACCCTTGGGAAGGTCAAGTGCAAACTCAATAACCAGTCGGCCCATGTACATTATCTTCTAAAAGACAATATGCACAAAGCAGTTTTACCTGATCACTGATCTCACAATTTAGTACTTAGTATTACTTCCACACAGTACTTGGTACAGTGCAGCTGATACACACCAAGTTTGGAACCTTAGTTTTGCTGGCAAAATGGCAAAAATCCATTCTTACATGAACATCCTTCCAACAGCAGAAGCCAACACTCTTAATACCCAAACCTTCATGGCAGCAGCAGCCACAGGAACAAAGCACCTGTACATGAAGGACAACCCACAGGAGGTATCAGGGGTTTCTGACCTACGTCCACTTAATCACCAACAAGAATCTTCAACAAGGGTCTTCCCTGTCAGATTCAGCAATATCAGCTGAGGCAGCAGGGACTGTTTCCTTCTGCAGCTGTGGATTTAGTTTAGCCCAGAAACTGCACTCCAGGGTACACCTTCTGCAAATAGAAGAGGATAACCCTGGATAGTGAATTTGAAATCCATATATGCTCTACATGAGTCTTGTTACCCTCCAACAGGTTTTCAGTTGTGCCTTACATATGTAATATCAAGAAGTAACTAATCCACTCCAACTGACTGCCTTAGTTTTACTGAGTTGCCTGTTAACAAATCTGAGGAGGAAAAATCCGTATTTGTAATAATCTCTTATTTCTCTTCAAGGTGACCCCTTTCTGAGTACACCAGGTATAAATAACAGGGTTTTGGTAGTGGTGGTGGGGTTGCAGAAGTGGTCTCAGTGAAAAGAGGTATGGGGCTGCCCTGTGACAAACACAGCTGACCCAGCAATGGACCCACTGCACGCTAAAGCTGAGCCAGCCAAAGTTTGTCACACCTCTCTGAAAAATATTTTCAGGGCAGAAAAAGCTAAGGCTGAGAGGACCAGTGGATGGTACCAACAGAGCAACAGGGTCAGAGTGGGAGGCACTCCACGCTGGAGCAGGCACAGCCCCAAAGGGACTGCAGCCCAGGCTGGAGCAGGTACTCTCCTGAGGGGACTTCAGTCAATGGAGGACCCTCACCAGTGTAATAAACATCAGCTATGTTTGTTAATCAAATCTGAAGTAATCCTCATGAGTTTTTAGGCAACCCCCACCGGAACATTTAACTACAGACATCTGCTAGAATAAACAATGTATATTGTGCCGGCAATTGTGTAACCTAAGAAACAGTACGCATGCTTACGGCAAGCGGGCACTGGAAGGTCACTGAGGAAGACTCACTACCTTCATCCCCATGACCCCCAAGGGGTAGAAAAGACCCCCTAGCAGCACTGTGGCGCAGATGCAGAGCACTCCAGGAAGAACTCGTCAGCCGGAAACCAAAGAGGATAAGAACTGAGGGGGGTGGAATGCGGGGGCTGCGAGCCGTTGATGGGACACGATCCCCCCGGCCGCCCAGCACTGTTTTGTCTGTATATCGCTTGCTTAATAAATTTTTTAATTCACCATAATTGGCTTTAAGCGACTTTTTGTCAATAACACCAGGTCACAGCAAACAAAAGAGCAGCAGAAACAAAGAGCAGCAGAAGAATAGTTAAGTCCGGAAAGGAGGGAAGAAACTGCTACATACTGACCCCTAACTCCTACATCTCTTAAAGTACTATATGTAACTTGCACCAGTAACAAGAGGGGAGGAGAGGTGTCTGGAGTGAAGTTAAGTCCGGAAAGGAGGGAAGAAAAGTGTTTTCACAAAGTACTTAAATGTTTGTTATCTTTGTTTCCCAATGCCCAAATCGCTAACTAAATGTTTATGTTAATGGGCAATACATTAATTTAAATTCCCCAGCTGGAGTCTGTTTTGTCAACAACAGTAACTGGTGAATTATTTCCTTATCTTTATTTTGACTCATGAGTTTTCTCACTCCTGTTCTTCTGTTTTCTCTATTCCTCTCCCAGCCCTGTCCTGATGTGGAGGTAGAAGTGTGAGAGCTTGGCTGCCAGCTGAAGCCAACCCATCACAACGAGGAATGTGCCTAGAGTTTTAAATTTTTCATTACCTGGGAGTAAAAACTTGACAGCATAACAAGCTGTTTCAGTAAAGGACTTGCTTGATTAAATTCAAGTTTCTTGCAAATAACATTATTCATGCTAATTAAAATGCCTTCATCGGAAGTGAGAAAATAAATAGCACCAAAAGAACACTTTAAAAAAAGGCCTCTCTTGCCCAATGCACAGAGTCTGAATTTTGATTTTTCTTCAAAAAGGAAACAAAAAATCAGCCAATACTAATCCTTTAGGAGTTGTGTCTAGTAAAAATTTGCTATCCTGTAGAGAATACCGTTTTCTTTACAGAAATGTTTTTCAACAGATGAGAGCATCTATTTTATAACTTTTCTGCCCTTGAAATTGAGAAAATTAACTAGGGCTATGTTAAATATTTTGATATATTGTTACCAAGATATATTTCTCTCTTTTCTCCCCTCCTTCTATAGTAAGGATCACAGTCCCTGTCACCATGACTGTTTGTTTCTAAACAGATGCCACAAATTACAGCCTAGAAAGCTGAGAACCAGTGTTTCAAAACTGTAAGGAGGAACATTTTGTTTTTAGAAAATTATATTACTTTTTGCAAGAAACTAACTACGAAATTTTAGAGGACTGCAATAATCTCTGCTGAAACTGTGTACTTACCAAAAAAATATCTACAGAATCTATAGTAACATGATTTTATATTTCATATTTCATACTGCGATTTCTCTAGTGTTTGGGGGGCAGGGGTACCCAAAATTTCTGACCAGTCTAAATACTGAGTGTTTGACTGCAAAAACCAAATCTAAATCTCTGTGACTGAGTCAAGAAAACTTCAAAACCAAAATTAACTCAAGCAACTTCAACCACACTTGTAGCTAAATCAGAGTCAAACTAAAAATGTATTTTTTTAATTTCTGTTCCTTTAACCATGCAAAAAACTCCAGCTTCAATCTAACTGTAGATGGACACCTAGTGGTACAATATAATTTATTCCTTTTTTCAAATAGTTTCATCATTCCAAAGCCCTATGAATAGAAGTGATTTCTAGCATATTAAAAATTAAAATAGCATATACAAACTCAAAGGCTTTATTTTCAGCTGTGCTTTCCCTGCCCTACTATTTTCATAAACGTACCATCTGCAGCAATCAGAGGTCTGGTTTATATTCAGAAGCCTTCAATCAAGGAAAATTTAATTTTGTAGCAAAAAGAGCTTAATATAATCAATAGGTAGGGGTTCAGCCCTGAAAATACAATACTTAGATAGCCTATGTAACAATAAATTTGTGGTACTTTGCACAAAAATAAGCCAAGATCAATTAGTCTGTTTAAGAAAACATTTTATTCACTAGCGAATATAAAGATTTGCTCTGGAACAGCCAACCAAACCAGGGCCATAAATACAGATATAAGGAGTTGCTCTTACATAGCTGAAAAATATAGGCAAAATTTCCCTAAACCATTGCAGAATCCATTCAACACTTGTGTATACAGGTTCCACAAGTTATTGATGAAACAGATATTGATATTCAATGATGTTCTGAAAAAACAGCAGCCATTCTTTAGTGAGCTACTTTACCTCCCCTATCTTCTTGTCACTTCATGCCTCTAACTCCAAGATCTCCCCAAGTCTTTAAAATATTAACCATCACATGTCTAAAATAAATTAACATGATATTTCCTGTTCTAAAACAAACTGGAAAACATGAACCTACAATCTTTTAATGTAGAATGAAGAGATTATTCAACATATTTCAATAACTAACATAATACAAAAGACATGAAGGGGGAGGGGGCCAATACAGTGATTAGTTTTATTTATTTTACACTAGTGACAAGTACCATATTCTTGCTGTACTTGGAACTAAAAATAGAAAGGGATTACCTATAGCCTGACTATACATGATACAGCAGAGTCTATGGCAGCAATGAGAGAACACTGTCCTGGCTAAGCAATAGTATCAAAATATGAACAGCATTTCATGTAGAAGATTTGGAAAGCAACTTGTAAAAGGAGAGCACTAGGTAAAGGACAGTCTCTTATGTCACTTATAAGAGAGTAGAAATCTGGAAGGCAGTTCAATGTAGGGGCACTTAAATTTTCCTGCACGGTGCTCTTCTTTAACAAGTAGAAGAAAAAGTAACCATTGGCAGAATATATGGGATGATTGTTCTTAAAATGGTGAAGGGGGAGGCTCCTACAGAACCTGAACACAGTATATCCAACTTCTGTTTCTGAACAAAGTGGTTACCTACTGCAAAATCTCTGAAGTTACCTAAAAATGGCAAGAAATAATGAGGAGAAGAGTCAGTGCTGCATTAGAGCATGAAATTTGTGAGAAAATAATCCCCCTTGCATTTCAGCTAGTCCTCAGAGATCAGAGGGGCTGGGTGCAGCTAGGCTGAATTTCTGATATAAACAATTTGGCCCTATAAGTCTTGTCACGTTCAGTAAGAACTTTGACAATCAGATTCATGACTGGTGCAGTTTATTGAAGTAACAGAAATAAAGATTTGGAATAGCCATCAATAAATGCACTTGCTGCATTAGTGATAAACTTATCAAGGTTAGCTAGCAATTAATTAAGCTAAATTAACAATTCAAGCTAAAGTAACAAATTCAGCTTTTCACTAAGTTTAACTTCACTGTTATTTAGCTTGATTGCACTGGGGTGTGCTCTGACACAGAATCATGAATCTTACCAAAAAAGGCCTTTCTGTTCTGGGGAGGAGAGAGGAGCAAGCCCATCAACCTGTCTGTGTACTGAGGTCTTATTGTCTTCCTCTGCATGGAGGATTCCAAATATGGATGCCATATTTTTGGGTAAATGGAGGTGGGACCGTAGTCAAATATAATTGATCAAGTGTTATTGCTGTCATAAGTGGAAGGGCAGCCCCTTTCTCATAATCATATTTGTGGGTGTATTTTTTCACACATAAAGGAAGGATAATGAGGGCTTTAGTTACCTTTGGTCAAGCTGAGCTATAGGACTTACAGATTAATCAAAGGCAGAATAGAACCTTGACACTTCAGCTCTGCTTCCTCCCCCAGAAAGTCAAAGCAGCAGGAAAGGCTGTCTGACCTCTCCCTGATAGTCTATCCCCATCAGCATGTTGAAACCGTACATCATTGTTTCCTCAAAGGACCAGACTGATACTTCTAACAAGGCCTGTTACACCTGGGTGAGGGGGATTCTCACCCCAGGGTCAACATCCCTGCACAAAGGTGTCAGTGCCCTTCTGTGCTTCACTGAGACATCACTGGGCTGTGAGGCCTGGGCTTCACCCCACACATTGGGTTGTTTAGCTGTGCTCTAGCCAGGTGCAAGATAAGTGTCTCAGCTCACATTGGCACAACCAGCCTCAGCAATTCTCCACAGCAAGCCTGGCAATTTCCCACAGCCAGCGATACAAATACCCTGGTTTGGGAAAGCCTACTACAGAAAGTTGTACAGGGATCTCTCCTGTGTATGTAGTAAACAGCCTGTAAAATTAAATGCTGCTAAATCACAGGGGAAAAAACACCACATTAGGTACATAACGGCAGATACTAAACCATCAATCCTTTCCCAGAAAAGCTGAGTCATTCTGGAGAGTGCTCAGAACTTCAATGCTAAGCAGTGGTTAAAAATGCAAATAAAGTGTTAGGAATCATTATGAAACAGAAGAAAACAATGCACAAGGATACAAAATTAATAAGCCAACTCTAAGACTGCACACCATTCCAGTCACTCCATGTCAAAGGAAACGTTGTGAGATTGAAAGGAGATTTGATGTATGACAAAAGAAATAATGGTAGAAAGAGATAGTAAAGAACACAAATTTATGGGCAAAATAAAAGACGTGAGCAACAGGATCATAATTTTTTATGGGCAGGGGAGAAAGGGTGAAAAAAATGCACTGAGAAACAGCAAGGATGTTGGTTTATTGCTTGGTTGTTTTTGGGGTTTTTTTAAATGGAATGTTATACAACAAATCTAAACATTCCCACAAAATATTTTGAATGCCAAAATCAAAATGTGCTAAAGAAACAATTAGACTAATTACTTGAAAATAAGCCCAGCAAGTAGTACCAGAGGCAACAAGGTGAGTTCAACCCACGGGTTACGGAAAGCTGAGAAAAAACACCAGTCAGACTTTATCCTATTCTTGTACTTTTTCAACAGGCATCAACTCCAGTCCAGTCAGAGGAATAAAGGACTAGAATAACTCCTGTTCTGACTTTGTATTGCCTCAACAGAGTGAAAGTAACTATGGAGGAATTCACAGACCAGATCATATCAAAGGTTTGTATCTTTGGGGTTTTTAATGTCTGGGGTTAAAAAAGCTTTAAAAGCATTATAAAGCATCAAAAAGCTTTGCCTGTAGTCAAATGAAAATAGGTATGGCAATAAGCACAATTTAGGTAAGAAGCATAACCAATATGCAAACTTCTATCCCTAAAACATATATTTGAAAAAAATGAGAAGAGGCAGAGAAGCAAGAATCAAAATCAGGAGGCAGGCAGAGGAGCTGGGAGACAGCAAATAACAGCATTATGTGAGACGAGAGGAAAAGAGGGATGAAAGCATCTTCAGAGGAAGGACAAATGAGAATGAGCTGATTCTGTCTTGTTAGCAATGAAAAACTATGACACAGAAACAGAAACTTGAATTTCTTCATCTGATACTGCCTCTGCAAAAAGGCATGAGCTGGAGGGAATAATAATAAGAAAACATATAGAGCTGTGATCTTCTCAGAGAACATTGACTGCAAAAGGCAGGCAGGAAGGCAAGAAAGCAAGCATTAGATGAGATTAGGGAGGAAGGCACATAATGTAAGTAAAAGGTGGGAAGTAAGGGATACTCAGAACAAACATCACCAAAAGTAAGAAAAGCTGAGGCAGAGGAGGACCTGGATGAGGAATTGGGATTGTGACAGTGGAAAAAGGGATATAACAATCTTAGTGGAAGTGATTTTCTGCACAGTATCTTGGGAGGCAAGAGTTAACCATACAAAAATTAAAATGTCTGGGGTACATCAACATCAATGGAAAGAAATTATTCTTTCTCATCTAGGAAGAAAACAGGTCAATTTTAATATCTGGCTCCAAAAGTAGAACACAAGCAAAAGGCAAAAATTGATATGTATGAAGTCTTAGCTGCAGTCATGACCTCACTAACTTACTCTACTTTTTGTACATTTAAAAGCCTTTTGTAGAATTTTACAGAGGATTAGTAAGAAACAGAAACACACAAGCCATTTATTATCTGAAGAGGGCAAACCACAGGGATCATCAAATAGGGAAAAAATAATTCTTGTGACATTTTTGAATCCTTATTAGTTAGAAGAGATCTTAGCTTATGTTACAGAATAAGTGATTTTGACATTTAGATTTAAGTAAGGAACAGCATTATCTGTGGTTCTGCCCAGTTCAGCCTCCCTTTCATCATGCATGTCACTCTGAATACTCCAGAGCTGCATTTGATCCATAAACGGTTTAGTCTGGAGCCATGATACACAAATTAATTTTAGGCTATACAAGTTTATGCCACTGTGTCTCAACATCAAATTGAAGCAGACCCTGACTGAAATTCCTTCTTCATTTTCATGGTATCATTAGGCAAATATGGAACAAATACAGCTTTATTCAGAAAAACCCAGACAAAAACCATAAAATATAATTTGAAAGAAAAAGAAAACTCAAAACAACTAACCTTAAAAGGAGCACAGCCAAAAAGCAAAGCTATGAAGAATACAAGAACTTCCCCCTACATAGCAGATCACAAAAACCAAGTTCCTTTTTGTACATTACTGTGTTTTATATAAATGTAGTCAGTAAAGCACAAAAGGGATAAGGGAGAGAAGAAGATGAAATGGGAATACTTAACTCTGTATTAAGAAAATTATAGGGGAAATAATAGATTTTAGTATTTCAGTACCTAGTACTCCTGCATTTAGCTGCACCTCTTGATCTATAATCTGAAAACAGGCTGAAAAGACACACTTATAAAGGAGAGCTGCAGAATAACTTGCCAGACAGTATTTTTATATCTCATGAAAACAATGCCTTGCAATAAGCTGTATTTTCAGGCAGAAATAAAAACCTGTAGAATCACAGAATTGTCCAGGTGAGAAGGACCCTTGTGCAACCTTCTGTGGGAAGAAGAGCATAAATGATACCAGCACCTGTCTATACCCTCTCGAAAACCTCCAGCCATGTCCCCAGGGAGGCTGTTCCAATCAACGGTCGATGCTTCTATAAAAACTTTCCTTCTTATGTCAAGATGAAACCTCTCCCAGTGCAACATGTCCCCATTGCCCCTTGTCGTGTGGCTCCTTGTGGAGGGACCCCACTCCTCAAGAATCCCATCCCTCAGGTTTCCCCTAACTTTCTCTTATGGTAGAAAAAATAAGAAAATCCTGAACATCCTAGCTAAGTGATCTAGGTTACGAAACTGCTAGCTTGATTTTTTGTTTGTTTTAACGAGGATCAGTACAATACACCCGGGTTTTTTGTTTGCTTTCCACTTTACACCTATATGACAAACAGGTGCACACTGAAAACGCTGTCCTTAAGGCTAGAAAACCCAGCCTCAAGGGGATTAACCATGTCCATCTCTATTAAAAATTTAGAAATTAAAAAAACCACAAACCCACTCTGTTTTAAAACACTGCAGATGCACCCCTGGGCTCCACCTGCTCCCTTTACCTGTGACTGACAACCATGGGAAAGAAGGGATGGAAGAGAATCCAGGGAAGTGATTCTTCACCTGTACTCGGCACTGGTGATGCCACAGCTTGAGTGCTATGTCCATTTCTGGGCCCCTCAGTGCAGGAAGGACACTGAGGTGCTGGAATGAATCTAGACAGACAAGGGCGATGAAGCTGGTGAAGGATCTGGAACATAAGTCCTGTGAGGAGCAGCTGAGCGAGCTGCGGGTGTTTACCCTGGAAAATGGAGGCTCAGGGGAGAATTTACTGCTCTCTACAACTCCCTGAAAGGAGGGTGTAGCCAGGGAGGGCTCTGTCAGTAACAGGACAAGAGAACCTAGTCTTGAACTGTGCCAGGAGAGGTTCAGGTTGGAGACTAGGAGGAATTTCTTCACCGAAGGAATGATTAGACATTGCAATGGGCTGCCCAGGGCGGTGGTGAAGTCACCGTTCCTGGAGGTGTTTAAGCAAAGACTGGACGTGGCACTTAGTGCCGCGTTCTGGTTGACACGGTGGTGTNCCGCGTTCTGTTTGACACGGTGGTGTTCAGTCATGGGTTGGATCCGACGATCTCAGAGATCTTTTCCAATCTAATTGATTCTGTAATTCTGTAACTCTGTAATCCTATAAACACCATCCTGGGCGCGCCCGCCCCTCAGACAGGCGCGCGTTATTGCCGCGCCCTCACACAGCCCGCGCGGCCCCGCCCACCCCCGCGCGCCCGCGCACGCGCAGTGCGGCCCCGGGCGGGGCGGCCGCTGCAGGGTCGCGCGGGC
>VZTJ01003086.1:347040-431680 GCA_013397795.1 Orthonyx spaldingii
CCAGGAAGCGGTCTTCTACTACAAGGTACGGCGGCGGCGCGCCGGTTCCCTCGGGGCGCCGGTGTCCCCTTCCCCTCGCCGCGGGCCGCATGATGCTTTTGGGCTGCCGGAGGGTTCGCGCTCCCCCCTCCGGTCGCGGAGGGTCGGAGAGGGGTGTTCGGCACCCCCGCGGCCCGGCACGGCCCTGCCGGCGGAGAGAGACGCGCCGGGTCAGCGCGGCCGCCGCCGCCCTCCCCCGGCGGGTGTGCCCCGGGGACGAGCTGCTCGGCCTGGACACGGCGAGGCGGTGCCCGCCGAGAGGAGAGCGGAAGGCCGTGCGGGCGCGTCGAAAGTTTGTCAGTCTCCGGTGGAGCCGCGTCCGTCAGGGCGGGTTGCGAAACGCCTTTTCCCCGCGTCCTGTTTTGAGGTGGGAACGAGCGCTGCCCGTGCGCTGATGTTTACCCACAGGCTATGGGGTAGCACTGCAGGTACTCTGCTTGAAAAACGGGAAGGGGTGCTTCTTCTAGCTGCTGGAGACACGGCCCCTTCAGTGCTTCTGGGAGGATTCATCGCAACCTAAAAACGTCTCCGCCCCGCTGGTTCTACACTTTCATTCCTGGCTTCTCCCCAAACCGTGCCAGGCCAGAAAGACTGATCAGTTTTATGCTGGCGATGTAAGCGCTGGGCATTTTAGAGAACCACAAGTGGGCATACTGCCGCTCCTGGATGTGCAGCTGGGAGCAACTCTGTTGTACGGTCATCAAGTAAATGGAGAAGCCCGTGGTGAAACACAAGATGTTCTGCAGTAAGACAGCTTCAGATCACAAGCTGTCAGTGATAGATTTTTAACCTCGTGTGAATATTCTTTCCATGAGGGACCAGGTTTTATTGTTTCAGTACAGTTTCAGGTTGGTGTAGCTCAGGGTATAATGAGGTTGATTCAGTGTCTTGCTCGATATCTGGTATTTAGTAGTTTTTGTGCAACCATTAGGCATTTTTCACCTATGTAAGCTGTCTCATTTTGTTGTTTTATGTATTGTAAAGTTACATTAAAGTTCTGTATCCCACTGACTTCTCACCTGCAAGAAGGGATCTCTTTGAAGCCTCTGTTTATCCTTATCACAGTAATCATTCCACAAATTCCATTATCCTGACAAAGTCTTTCTCTTCCGTTAACTTGTTAAGGGATCTGTAGTTGGCCATTTATTTCATGAGTACAAGATGTCTGTGAAATGTTTGAAAAGTATAGTGTTAATATCATGGTGACCTATGCGTGTAAGTGTGAAAGAATAGGAAGAAGAGTCTACAAGAGTCTTTTTTTTTTTAACTCAGTTTTTAATTTTGTGTGGGCTAAATTTATATATGTAAACCATATATATGCAAAAGTTATAGTTACCCATAATACCACCAATAAGCTCAGTGTTCAGCAGCAGCAGTGTGTGTGCATGGTCTGATAATTATGTGCAGTACTGCTTTAGTACTGTGTATTTATCTGATTATCTGGAAGAAATTACTCAGTGCTATTCAGAATGAAAGCGTCTTTTTGTGCAAATAGTCACTGTTGAATGTTTTTGAACAGTGTATGGAAAATTTTTATCACACATAGCTTCAAGTGCACCAAGACTGGCAAGGGATGCATTTTTCCACTTAGCAAGAATATCACCTGTATACAGTATGTGAAAGAGTGTAACCTAGATAGGTTTGGCTTTCTGGATGTTGCCTGAAGAATCACTGCCATGTTAGATTAAACAAAATAGTTACAAAATGTCATTTTATTTTATTTTAATTTTTTTAGCACAGTGCAAGTAACCTCTGGCCTGTCACCAGCTTTCTTATCAACTGCTCTAAGCAGTTCAGAGCCCACTGATGCAACTACTAAGCATGTAGGAAAGCTTGGGTACTAAGCTGGCTTCTGCAGGAACTTGACCTTAAGGATGAAATGTAGAAAATGCTACAGATGTTGCTACAGACAACACCAAACCAGACCTGTGTGAATGGAGTTCCTATGGCTAGCAAGTGTGCTTGGCTTCCTGCTATCATGTAACTTTGATAGATCCCTACAGGAGTGCTGCATGTGAACCAGCTTAGGGCAGTTTGCTAATTAATGGTGCTCTGCAGAAATGTCAGGATCATATTTGGACTCCTGATGACTTCAGCAAAACTGCTGAAGGCTGTTGCTAAGTTTGGCTGCTGACCAGCCGTTAGCAGCTTGCAGACTGATGATCAGTAGTTAGTAGTGGGACTGTGGCACGCTACTCGTGACAAAGAACAGTAGTGACACTGGAGAGGTCATAAATGCTAAGTCTGAATTGCACACTCATCTGGTCACTGGAAACAGCTGGCATGCTGGTTCCACAGGCTCTCAGTCAACTGCTTCAGTCCTTTGCAGGTTTGATGTATAAAAGACTGTTTTCGTTATGTTTCCGTCTTAAAACCAGGCAAAACAATTGTGCTTGAAATCACAGAAGCAACATCAGCTATGCATTGGTTTTGCAGCACTGGTTTGGAAATCTACGTGTGTTCTTTGCATCATATGTAAACCCCATACCTTTGTGATACAGCACCTGTTTTGTCAGTCTGTACTTGCAGTATGTCACAGACAAATATACCCATCCCTTGAGCACGTAGCTGTAGTGCACCTTTTTCCCCAGAAGAAAAACAGTTGTCTGCTAGACCTTAATGGTAGTTAATTGCTACATATAAATGGCACTTCTGCTTACTTTTCAGTGGCTGTGGATGTTTTATGTGATGTAATATAGAGATGGATGCTGACAGGGAGCATGCAGTTCTTGGTTCTGTGACGATTCTCAATGAGAATTTATCCTGATAACAAACACAGGCTGTATCAGGACCGGTTTTAAGCTTGGGCAAACTAAACAGATGGATATGGGAGCGAACTGCTATGCTTGACAAAAATAATGGCCATAAAACACACAAGGGACCCCTGGCCATGGATCTGTGCTTACCCTATGCAGGGCAGCCTCCCTGAGCACCATCTCTGTGAAGCAGCTCTCTAGTTAATATTCTACTTTCTGCATTCCCAGCCTGCCTGCTACATGACCACCTCCTCTCCTCTCCTGCTGCTGGGAAGGCGAGCACTGCCACAAAAGTGGGGTGTTTCCCATGCCAGTAATGAGGACAAAACAAGGTTTCTGTCCTCATTTTTGTGGGGTGACAAATGTTGATTCTCCATATGGTTCTGAGACTGTGTCAGCTCTGGCTATTTATTGCAACCCTGCCAAAACCTACATGTTTTTCATAAATTCAGTGAAGGGATAGACAGCTTATGCAACTGAAGGTGTTTTTTTCTTAATAGATTTGTACACTATGGAAAAAGCCTTAATGTGGGTAACTGTTCTTCTGAACTAGAGGCCTATGCTCCCTCCTGAAAGGAGACTTGCATCCAGTATTTTGTGTACATACAAACATTTTAAAAAACAAGTTTGAGAAGGTAGGAAACCTCACATCTGTAGACTTTCCAGATTTGATAGCTTTATCTGAGCAATAATAATTTAAAAAAGTATTTTGCCTACAAAAATTCTTAGCATTTGATTTTGAAGAGATTTTATGTTTGTTTACTTTCGTTATTACCAAATTAAATTCAAATGACTGGAATAGGTACATTTTTTCCCCTAACCTTAAATCCTCAGCTTTAAAACCAAACTAATTTCAGTGCAGGCTTGAAAAGTTTGACTTAAAATTTCCTAATTTCATACATTACTATATAAATAGGCCTAAGATCTGGTCTTACAGAACTTCTGAATGTTTTTATAGTCTTAGAGGTTGTCCGAGATGTGAGAAATTTTTTTTCATTTAAGCAGAATTTCCCTGCAGCCGCTGAGTCTTTTTGCAGATGTTAAGGGTTTGCTTTCATGCAACTGATGGCTGCTGTAGGCCCTCTGTTTATGGTAAATAATTTTCTAGGCAGCAAACATTAACTTTACCTCAATTCTTCTCCCTGCAGGAAGCTGCACAAGCCTTGATTTATGCTGGGATGGCTGGGTCCAACTTGGAAAATATTCAAGAAAAAATAAATGAGTACTTGGAGAGAGTTCAAGCTCTCCATTCAGCAGGTGGGTAAGGAGCTTTCTAATTAAACCTCTGCTTAAATTAATTGAGTGGAAAGTTGTTTGCTGCTGTGAAATACATATCAATGGTGTTTGCTCTGTTTTTATTATTCTAATTTTCTTGTCCTTTGTGAAGAATCACAAATACAATGAGCACATTAGTGCTTTGAATTCTGATACATCATAAATTAAGTGGAGACTGACTTTCTAAGGACTTGGGTGTGGGTATTCTTTGCTTTTAAATATTCTGAGGGACCACATATGCAGAGCAAACATGAGAAAGTAATTACGTATGTGCCAAAAATTGATCAGGAACAAGTCAAAACTGGCATCTAAGCCTCAGCTGCATGATGGATTTGAAGCAAGTGAGTTCTTGTGTTTATGTAGAACTACTCACTTTGAGAGGGCAAAGGAGCTCTTTGCTCTCATAATATTTTCCTTGTTTGATCTAGTTTCCATGTTTCTGCTTAGACCAAATTCTCGAATTTTTGCACATCTGCAGTTCTCAGAATCATGGAATCACTTGGCCAAAAAGGAACCTCCGCAGGCCTGTAGACCTGTGACCTGCTCAAGTCAGGGTAGACATTGATGTTTGGACCAGGTTGCTCAGCTTCAGACAAGTCTTAAAAACACCTAAGGATAGAAATTTCTTGGTGCCTCTGGGCACCCAGGGTAAAATTGTATTTCTAGTGATTATTTTTTAATATATATCTAGTTGTAGTCTCCCCTGGTTTCAATTCAGAACTGCTGATTTTCATTCCCTTTCTTCACAACGCAGTGAAGAGCCTGAATTAATTTCCTTGAGCATCACAACCTTGCAACTCATGTTAGGTTGCTATTGGATCCCCCCAAAACCATCTTTCCACCTGGCTGGACAAGCCATGCTCCCTCAGCTTCTTCTCAGAAGGCCAGGTCCTCCACCCTCAACCTCATTAGGGACCCAAGATTAGAGGCAGAATTCCAGGCAGAGTCTGCTGAGTGCTGAGTAGAGGGTGAAGATCTCTTCCCCCATCTCCTGCCTGAGCTCCTGCTGATACAGCCCAGGGTGCTGTTAGCCTTCATTGCAACCAGGGGCTTGCTGGCTCAGGCTCATCCAGCTGTCCCCCAGGCCCTTCTCCACAGAGCTGTACCCTGCAGGGTGTGAGTCTGTCCCAGGCACAGGACATAGCGTTTGGCCTGGTTGAATTTCCTAAAGTTCCTGTCAGATCATTTGTTTGGCTTGTCTGTGTGCCTTTGAACAGCAGCTGTGTGTTTGAGTGAATTGATTTGGTGGGGTCTGCTGTCTGTCTTCTCCTTCAGGTCATTAATAAAGGTATTAAGTGACATGGACACCTAAGGAACAATATTGTCACAGGTGATGTGTTTTCACAAATGATCTAATATTTTATGTAATTAAACATCCTTGTTTTCGGTGTGGTATGAAAGAAATTTTATTTACATTATTTCACATCTGAAATATCCTGAGAGCTAACTTCTGCTTCAGGAAAGTGTGATGGTATTTTCTTGTCCTTGCATTGATGTTTTTAGCAAAATTTAGAAGGATTTTGTTTCCAGACAAGAAACAGATATTACCCATCTGATTAAAGCTGCTAGTATTTTGGTGCCATGTTAAGGATGTTTTTACATGTCTGCTGCTGTAAAAAACTAAATACTTTCTTTTTTGTTCAGTTCAGTCACAGAACACAGACCCTCTGAAGTCAAAACAGCAGTTGGACTTGGAGCGTGCCCACTTCCTGGTTACACAGGCTTTTGATGAGGATGATAAAGGCAATGCAGAAGAAGCTATAGAGCTGTACACGGAAGCAGTGGAACTCTGTTTGAAAACAGTATGTTAAGCTACAGGTTAACTTGGTGGAATTATGTGATGGTAAGAAATTCTTCCACTCTCACAAGTGACTGACCCTTAAAGGCTGGCTTGAAAATGGAGTACCTGTATTTGTAAAAACTACCTTTTAATTTTTTTTGGTTTCTTTGTTTCGCTGGGTTTTTTTTTAGACTTTCTTCCAGTCTTTGTTATGTTGCTGTACAACACCGTAAATTTATGAGGACTTGTGATTTATGTGGGGTTTTTTCTGAACTGGATTATACTAAAAAGTAAAAATATTCTGGAACGTTTTTCATGTTGATTTTTGCCCTGGAGCAAATGCCACACAAACAGAAATTAAAGACTGTTGAAAATGAAGATGACTTGCTAATGTGTCAGCTGTATTACTTTCTGACTACATTAAAGGAAGTCATTTAAGGGAAATTTTTGTGTGTAATATTTTCTGAAGATGTAACAGTCTACTCATGCCAAAACTATTAAAAATACTACTTGGTTACTCAAGTGTTCAACACTAAAGCTGTTATGAGTCAATTCAATTCACACTGAAATTAATAAGGATGAATTGGCCATTACATAAACAATGAAGAATATAATTACAGGTACTGCTTTTCTCCCTTAAGTCCAGTTGCCTTAACTAACTCATTACAAGAAGAGCTCACCATCATAATGTAACTCCACCAAGTCTGTTTTTCTTTTTTCTCTTCTTTTCAATGTTATAATGTAAAAATATTTCTGGGTTGTTGAGGGTGTTATGTTACTGTTGCTACATGCTAGAGTAAATAAATTCTTTCCTCTGAGTTATGTTAACAAAGTTTACATAGGCTAAAACCCCATAGTGACACAATGTAACCAGATCAAGAGTTAGTAGAACTGCTGTAGTTTTTCCACTTGAGCTGTTGGAGCAGAACATTTTCAGTCTATTACATAATATTTACTGCAGCAGCATGCTGCTTTTCCTCTGCTGTGTTCCTCCTTCTGTTGTGTCAGTGCATGCAAATATTACTGAAGTTAGTCTGAAAATATCTCATATTAACAACTGCAATTTTTGAGTATTTCATTAGGTACAAGATACTGCTGAAGTTTCTTTTAATCTTGACTAGCATATTCTTTTATTAACGTGATGGTAAGCTTTGGCCCTCAGAATGACCCAAAAGTATACCTTCTTCTTTCCTGGATGGAAGAAGTTTGAAGGAACTCTGCTGTCTTGAAGCTTTACTTTTGTCTTTCTCCTCAGTATATTCAGGTGGAGAGATTTGTTTCTTCCTTTCCCTTGAAGTACTCCAAGGGCAACCATTGTTCCTTTTCTGTGGCTGATTCCTAGATGAGTGTGTTGGTGTTCCATCTCCACTGCTTATCTTCATACATCTTTAAAAGTCTTTTCCAACCAGGAGCTCTAGGGTGTAATTTATTTGCAAATGAAATTAGTTGCTAATAGAGGCAGTTTCTAGTTTTGTTTCTTGGGGTGAAAGTAGCTTGCTTTTTGTATCCCCAGTTGACCTCCCTGACCTGGGATAATTGATCAAGGCACAAGACTAGAAACTGAAACCTGTTTGTGGGTGTCACAGGAGAAGCCACACCTCATGTTGTGCCTCCTGCAGATTATTTAGCTGCAGAAGCCGTGCTTCATCTGTAAGGAAGATGAAAGTATAAACTGTCATAGATGACCTCCCAAATGGGAACAGAAGTTGACACTCTTGATATCTGCTTTGTTGCCCTGTCATAGATTATTTTATGCCTTTGGTTGCAAGTTAAAAATGCTGTTCTTGCATCTCTACCTTGTTTGTTGGTATTTTATGAAAGTAAACCTTTTAAAATTTATGTTTTTCCTAAGTTACCATGATAATTTTAACACATTTGGGGAAAAGAATTGGAAAACATCCAAGCTCAGCAGTATATGCAACATTTGGTTTTGTCTTCTTTCTGCCAATAATATTTTAATACAATTAATTCTTTTGGCAATTCTTCTTGTGTATACAGTGTTTTCCATGCGGAAGAATTTTAAACATAACTTTCATTCTATCAACGTGTCACTAGAACAGCAAAATTATATTTGCTTATGTAGTATGGTTTTTTGTGCTGAGTTTAAAAAAAGAAACAACAAAGCAAAATATTGCTCATTTCAAAAAGAGAATTGGAAGAAATAGCTAGTTACTCTTTGCTGTAATCTAGAAGTGTGACAACTGAGCTTGTAAAACATGGTGGGTTTTGGATGTGTAGATTTTTCATTTATTTTGCACTTTAGGCTACTGAAACTTCAGAAGCAGGCCTCCAGTCCAAACTGAAACAGCTGGCTCGACAAGCACTAGATAGGTGAGTACTGCTAATGTTAGTAAACATACTTACTGTCAGGTCTAAGTGCAGCCTCTGAGTTGGATTCTCAGTCTAACATGTCTGTGTGGATTTTGTGTAGACTAAGCTCCTGTGGAGTTCACCTTGGAGCTCATTGCCAGCTGCTTCACTGCTGAATGCAGCAGCTGTTGTGCCAACCCTCTGGGAATCTTGGGACATGAAGAATTAGGAATGGACTGTGTGCATGTTAGAACAAATGCACTGCTTCAGAGATATAATCCCGAATACTGTAATTATTGGCCTCTGTAAAGATGCTGAATTCAGGCTAGCACGGAGTCAAGGTGTCAGCATCCCTTCATAAGGAAGACAGCTTGGAAACTGGGAAACACTTATCTTGACAATAGCAATCTAATTACGTGGTATATGTGTAGTGAAATCTCTGTCTGAAACAAATTATACAATATAAGTTCAATGCACCTCTTTTTAAATCAGCTCTATGATGGTGAATCACAGGCTATGTTTGGGTTTTAGCATTTCTCAGTCTGTGTTCAGAAAAAAATCCCAACATTTTCCATGTGTTTGACTATCCAGCAGCTGAATACAGCAGTAACAAAATACGGCTCCTGCATACACAGTGTTCAAGCAGTTGAAGTGCTGGGTTGTGAGAATGCCCATGGGGTTTTACTACTATTGTACCTGCTAGACAAAATATATCTGAAAGGCATGAGAGGATGCAAATTGGTTTTCTTTCTGTGTTTCAGTGATCTTATTCTGAGATTCCACATAATGAACACTTACACAAATTCTCCTATTAGCATAATTTAGAGGCAATAAAAATCTAACGAATTCTGTCAAAAGTAGCTTGTATGAGTTGGAAATGCTATATTTTAATTGATTCAAGAAGAGAAGAGTAAAGAAGTACCAGCGTAGAAATTTATTTGTGTTTTTTAGAGAAGGTAGTGTTGGTCAGCTTCAGCATTTGCTCATTCCATTTAACATACATGGGAACATGAACCAAGAAATTCAAAAATTGGACTGTAATTATACTCTTATCACTGTTGTAAAGAAAATGCATTTTTTATTTGCTTTAGGGCAGAAGCACTGAAGGAATCCATGTCAAAGTCATCTCAGAAAGAAAAGTCAACTGCATCTAAACCAAATCAGCCAGTCAGAACGTTCTTTCCATTGGGACCTGATTTTTCTTTAAATGATAAACCACAGACAATCAGAGCAGTACAAGCTAGTGAATCTCAAGGTCAGAGATACACTGCAGAGGAGATTGAAGTACTCAGGTAAGTTGAAGATTTTCCAAAATGAATTCATGAAAGATCTGGCTCTGAGAAGCCAAAGCGCAAAGCTGTTTTTACAAATTATACAACTGCTACTTCACTGGCAATCGAGGGAGCATAATATTTTTTAAGACTCTGCCTTCTGTGACACCTAGTTCCTTTTACTTTGATTTTTATTATAGGTGAAATAAGCTACAAATAATCCATAAAACCATTAGCCTGAATTGTGACTTTTGAAAACTATCAAATATATAATGTTCAAGAGGTAGTTGCCTTGTTTTCAGAAGCACTGTATCTTACTTGTTTTTAAAAAGTCGTTTTGTTACTACCTTCTGCAAGTTAGTCTTTCATAGATGATAGGTGTGTAACTCCTTTTTTGTTTGTCTTTCTTATGATTTGCAGGAAGACTTCAAAGATTAATGGCATTGAATATGTACCTTTCATGAGTGTTGATCTGAGGGAACGTTTTGCCTTCCCTATGCCTTTTTCGTAAGTATGCTTCAATTTCTGAACTTCTTTTTTTTTTTTCCCCAAACTTTCCCATATTTGGCATTTCTGTGTTTTCTTTTTCAGAGTTTAAAATTGTTTCCCTAGGCTTTTAAACATAATTCAGGCAGAGATATTTAAATACTACCACTTCCTTCTTCCACTCTGAACTTAAAACTTTATTGAAAGCTGATCCTGCTATGCAGTGCTTTTGCAGTTGTGTCTTGAAGCCTACAAGAATAATATTACATTTGGCATTTTGGATTATTGGGCTGGGCTGGCAACTTGAATCTGTTCTCTGATGTTGCTCCATGCTAATGAGTTTAGCTCTGTTGCCTGTAAAATGCAGGTGATAGCTGTTTCCTCTGTAAAGGGCTATTCCAAGGAAGAGTGATATGTAACAGCTAGACCTCCATTCATGAGCAATAATAAGATTATACAGCCATAATAAACAAAGATATTTGGTGTTGGTTGAATTTTTTTAAACATTTTTGCCTTTTTACCCCCCTAAAAATCACAGACTTAGGAGTAGTGTTCCTTGAAATTGTTTTACAGCTTTGTAATTGTTCTGTGCATATTTTGCACCATCTATCAGACATATATAAGACTGGACATACCCTAAAAAGCTTTTCTAAATTGCTATTGATTTATTTCTATGTTTTTTTCTCTCTTAAATATAGTGATAAGTGTGGGAAGCTGCCATTATCCCCCAAACAGAAAGCAATGTTTGCCAAGTGGGTGCGACCAGATGATATAACAAATAACCCTACAATGATCTATACAGTATCAAGTTTCAGCATAAAGCAGGTAAATTGTTCCTAAGGAGAAATGTGTGCTGCTAGTGGTTTATCATAAGGGACTTTATTGTTCAAAAGGGAATCCTCAAATATGAGAGTGCTTTCCTTGGCTTTCATGAGATTAAATAAATAGAAAGAATTTTGCTCTGTAGGGACCTCATGTTGAGCAGGCATACATTTTCTGCCTCTTTACTAGTGGCCGTGCTTCTTTTGGTTTAAATCCTTCCCTTTTGAAGGAAATTACTAACTGACTGTTTTCCTTCCCTTCACACACCACATTCATCTCTCAGTATCTGAGTTATTAGTAAATGTCCTCACTGGTTTTCCTTTCTTTATAGACAATAGTGTCAGACTGTTCTTTCGTGGCATCACTAGCTATCAGTGCAGCGTATGAAAGAAGATATAACAAAAAATTGATCACGAGGTAAGTAGCTGTTGCTTTGTAAGGTCTTTTCAGACTTAATACTGCCAAGCTTTTGCAGTATGTTCTGTGACAGTTGTACACAGTAAAAAACAGCATTTATTTCACCTTCATCTCCTTGAGACTCATGTGGTTTCAACACTTCTAGGCTGGAAGCCAACTTTATATTGAAACAAAGGGTCTTAAATCTAACAGCAAAAAGCTGTTAGACAAACATTCCTAATAACAATTTTGAGTCAAAACTGGGAACAGATCGGGAATTTATTCACCATAGACATGTTCAAATAAACAACAATTTTTAGGCATTTATATACACTCTAATATCTGAGATTTTTTACAGACACTCCCAAAAGTCTGCCCAATTTATTGCATCATGATATAGGTGTTTTGTTTCTTTTATTACTGCCAGAACATCTCATCTGTCTTTGTTTAATGGATAACCCAAGGTTTATCCAGCTAAATAGTGCTTTATTAAATTTGCTGTCCTGGTTAGACAATTACCATTGATTAAGTTTTCTGGGGTGTACAAGCCTATGAAGTGGCTCCCTTACTCCACCTGCAATGTATTAATCAGGTTTTCTGGAGTGTATAGGCCTTTGACTCCTTAACTTGCTCAAGATATCTTTATTTTTCTATGACATCTTATTCATCTGTAGTTATATGATAACCATTAAACAATTCGTTATTGAAGTTTGCTCAACTGTTGATTGAGTTCTCTAAGGGGTATAGGTCCATGGAGTTGCTTTCTGCAGGTGCAATGAGATAATTTCTCAGGATTTTCTACTGATACTCAGCCTACACAGATCTGAATCAAAACCAGCTAAAATCACAGTCAAACATTCTTTAGCTAATTAAACATAGCTCATTACAAAATTTTTAAAAAATCACAAAACTCCTGGCTAAGATACAACTCACTGTCAATATACATATGTATACAGACAATGGAGTCTAACTTCAGATCTGCTTTGAGGAGTAATAAATAGTTTGGAAGGATTTTTTTATTTGTTTGGGATTTTTTAAATATAAATTTTACTTATAATGCCCTGTAGTTCCACTTTTCTTCTTTGTTAGCTGCTCTGCAACTAGTGGTCCATTTTAAAACTCCTTATCAAATTAATCTGAACAACACTACCTCAGGTCCACTCAATTGGCATCCCAATTTGCCATGTGTTTTCCGGACTTTGCTGAGAGGCTCTTGCCAGACCAATGTGTGAATACTCTTGGGTTGTTTTGTTTTAACCTATTCTTGTTAGAACTGAATTGGTACTCAAGAGGAGCGAGTCCTGCACTGCCTTCTCTTTCAAAGTTTGACTTGTCATTCAGGCAAATACTGTATTTATATTATCAATATGTAAATACTGTTTATTTAATAGTAAGATAAATTTGTTTGCCTTGCTCCTGTTTGAGAAACAATTAGGTAACTTATGTTCTTTTTGCTACCATATTAAGTAGAAAGCTGCAGCAAGAGCGGGGCCTGAAAAATAAAACCTATTTAAAAATGATAATTTTTACTAAATTTGAGTTGTTCTTCATTAAAGATTCCGTATTTCTGTTCAGTGTAAATTCCCGAAACAGGCTGTGTTAATCCTACTTTTATTGCTGTAAGTATATGTACAGCCAAGTAATTTATGTCATAATTTCCTCCTTTTTTTTTTTTTCTGTTAACAGTATAATTTACCCTCAGAATAAGAAAGGAGAACCAGAATATAATCCATGTGGTAAATACATGGTGAAGCTTCATATCAATGGTGTACCTAGAAAGGTAAATATTTTTGGGGAACCTTAGTAGTGTTACTGCATAAGTCATGTTTTAAAGGCTTGATCTACTTCTCCGTAAAGTGCTTGCATAGCAAAATCTTTAGGCAGGTGTTTTTGGAAAACAGTTTTTAATGGTTAAACCTTATTGAGATTCATTTTTGGTTTTGAAGTATGCCACGACATACTTCTTCTGTCTGTACTTCTGTACTGGTTCTAAAGACATTCATAAAAATAGACTTACATTAAATTCATGCCCAGAAAAGCCTTATATTAATAGAATTGTGAAAACCAAACAGGAACAAAACAATGTATCCCCTATTTATGAATTAGATGTGCACTTTTCCACTCCATCTTAGAAAGAATTAAAAAATACAGAGGGGGATATCAGGAAGAGTATAGGTATGGAATGACCATAGAGGAATAACTCAATGGTAGCTCAAGCAAGGCCTTGCTCACCTACAGACTTGTAGTAAGAAGAGGAAATGCCTAAAGATAAAACTTTACAAACTCACAAATAACTTCATTTTCTTTTCAGTGCAATAAATAAGAAAATAATCTATTTCTTCATATAATACTTAACTGTAGCACAGCTCATAGTGACTGATAGATGTTTGTGAGAGTTCAGAAGTTGAGTGGTCATATTCATGGAGTGGGGAAGTAGGGGGAAACTCCTCCAAGGTTCTTAATTGTTAAGATATAACCTCTGGGTCAGGAAGTCCTTGAACTGCAAAATTCCAGTATCTCAATGTTTCAGGAAAGTATCATTTTTGTGTCTGCCTAGCTCTTAATATTCTTTCCAAAATATCTCCTAATGGCTGCCTTTTGTTAGGATGAATGGCCATTTGCTCTCCTATGAAAAGGTTTATTCATTCCTGCACAGATAGGATTTGACCAGAGAATGTGCTGTGTTGGTAGCCTATATTTGTAATGGACTAGTGCCAACAGGAAACTGAAACATCTATTCAGGGAAACTGTTTCAGGCCACTGCAAAATGCAGTAAGAATCTGTAATGGTGATTAATATATACTACCTAATTTAAAGAAGAAATGTGAATACTGTCACAGCTGCTGCTTTGATTTGTTTTTCCTTTCCAGAGAGAAGAAACTTAAATCTGGAATTAGAGGCTATGAAAGTGATATGACACAATTTGTTTCCTTATAGATAAATAAATGTTTATTTCTCTGTTGGCTACCGGCATCATCCATGCTCTGATTCCTAATTAGATGCAGAATACTGTCAGGCTTTTCTTTACTTTTTATGCCTGTAATTGCACTGAACTTTTCTGCAAGTGCCTTTAGCAGCAGGTATTATACTCTTTATAGGAGTGTACTGTCACCACCAGTCAAGGCAGCTGCTCACACCTCACCCAGACAGACCAGTGCAAGTAAGAGCTGGCAACAGAATTTCTTGTTCACTTGGGCAAACCACTGCAGGATTGATAGAGGTGTCCATATGTGAGAATAATGGTCAGGTCTGGCTGTGTCTGAGAAGCTTTGTATTAATGAGGGTTTTGTTTTATTTTCTAATTGCTTTCAAAATACTTTATTAGCTTGATGATGATTTTTCATTCATTTCGCACAGGTAATCATAGATGACCAGTTACCTGTTGATCATAGTGGGGAACTTCTCTGCTCTTATTCCAATAATAAGAATGAATTATGGGTGTCACTAATAGAAAAGGCATACATGAAGGTCATGGGAGGATATGATTTTCCTGGATCAAATTCTGTAAGTATGAGATTCCACTAAGGTAATTATTATAATAAGAAAATTCCACTTGGATAATAATGGGTAAAATAATTACCTTAGTGAACAGTTTGGGGATACAAGTATTTGATTTGACATTTTATTAAATTTTTTTCTGCTTCTTTCTTTTACAAATATTCTTAGCTGTACTTAATGAAATTATTCCATCAAAATAGAATGAGCAAGACATCTCGATGGTCAGAGTTAATCTTAGTTTTCAGACTTCAGTATTGATGCTTGTGGGTGGGAAGTGTTTTTATAGAGTCTAGATGGAAGTGTTAGGTGAAGTCATAAATTCTCTTTGCCCATATCTGATTTTGGTTTCTAACTCTTTCAGTAAATAAGGCAGTTCTCCTTCATTAGGTAATGAAGTCAGTTAGGAAAGGAACAGTCTAGTCATTTAGGAGGTGTATATAGAGGGAACAAGTACTTTGATCTGTGCAAGTTTGTTTATCAGATTGTTCCACCCATCTCCATAAATATGCCTTGGGTTTCTATAATGTGGTTACTAAAGAAACAGTCATCATACTGCAGCTAAACTGACATGCAATTATTCTTTAAAGAAGGACAGTTTGCTGAAGTGAGTAGCCCACATAATTTTTTACTTAGGAAGCCTTTCTGATTTTAACTTTATACAATTAAAATGGTAAGGATTTTTTTTTAATTTCATGGTGCTAATTGGTGTCTTGACAATCCCGTTCTAGGTGGGTATACTTGGTAATCATCAGCTCTTGAAAAATGATTATGGAGACAAATGTGGCTTTGGGTAAAGGGTAAATGTAGCACACATTTTTATGTGTGTCAGTGTCAGGCTGCTTTTTTTTGAAGGACAGAAGCTGGTGAGAATAACTATGTTTTATTCCCACAGTCATCTTCTAACTTGCTATCTGGGAAAACAGCTTGACTGGTGACATTTAATCTCCACCCTTCCTGCCCCCTCCACTTCCCACTGTATTCCAGCTTCCTTCTGTAATCAGGGTTACTTACAATCAGGCTGTCTTGTACTTGTAATTCCTCAAGTTCCCACCCCCCAGTGCTGGTTACTGACACTTCAAGCAGTTAGAGTCTCTGCTTTTCCCTTGAGGAGTACAAAGCAAAAGAATAAGAAATAAGCAATATTTCAAGGAGTTGGGAGATTAAAGCATCTTTTTATGGAAATGCATGTCAGTGTCAGCTTTACCAAAAGAATAAAAAACTCAAACCCTGAGCTTTAGAAATAAAACATAAATTATTTAAAATGCATATATAATAGTAAGGTTCCAAACAGTGCTTCTGAGATGTGCTTTAAAGGTCTGTAAATCAATGAAATAAATAGAACACATCACACAACTGAGGATGACTGATGATTCTAATGTACTTCCATTGCTCTGGAATTCCACTTTATTTCATCAGTTCACTTTACAGCTTTCTTTTTTTTTTAAGCTACTTGGAAATTTTGTCCTTATCTAATCAAAGAAGTTTTTGTTTGTTAGTCTTAATCTTGACCGTTTTATGCTTAGAGCTGTATTGTAACTTATGTGTACTTGATTCCTTTCAAGGCATTTTATAAGTTATGTACAGACATCATATCTTTATATATTGATTATCTGTTCTGATTTCTTTTCAATACTTGCATTTCAGAATATTGATCTCCATGCACTGACTGGTTGGATACCCGAAAGGATTGCTATGCACTCTGACAATCAAGCCTTCAATAAAGACAGCACTTTCAGAATGCTTTATCAGAGGTAGACATTGGTTCTTTCCTAAGTAATTAAAATGCTTGCTGTGTAGTAGCTGTGTTACCACTGTAAAAGCAGTACAGTCACCACAGATACTTCAACAGCATATTGGTACTGCTACAAAGTGTGCTTTATAAAACCTCCATGTGCTTTCTGGAAGAAGGAAAATTGAGATATTGATGGCTTTGATAGAACAGAAGATTAAAATATTGGGGAATTCTGTGTGAAGGAATTCCTCTTCTTTACATATGAATAAAAAAAAAACCCTTTCCTCGATAAAGAAAATAGAATATAGAGTCAGAGAGGAGCAGTTTGGAACCAATATCCCAGTTAAGTGTTTAAAAAGTAGAAGGATATGTGTTCTGTGTTTCCACACAGTTCCCCAGAACTGTATTATATCTGCTGTCCTTAGCAAGCAGAAAAAATTTGGCATTGCTAATCACAAGATTATGCCCCATCAGTAAATCTCCTGGAGGAGCAGCAAAAGCCTATCAAAACTTCAATACTGGTCTTCAGACCCACCATAACAGTTGAATTGGATGGTATTAAAGGTCCAAAGAAAACGATTCTATTATTTTGCTTGGTGAAAGATACATCTGTAATTTATAAATGCCAGGTATACCAAGAACTTTGATTTCATTCAAAACGGTTTTGTGCAGCCAGTGTCTTATGTATTTCAATGCAGTAGAAGGGAGTTATTCTGTTGACTGAAACATCTGCATCCCTGGTAAAAGAGCAAGACTCTTTCTACAGTGTTTTTTTCAGTTGGTTAGGAGCTCTCAGAATTGTCAACCATTTTTCAGGTACTCTGGTGTAATTTGAAGGTGTGACTGAAGTTAGGATGGGATCTAGCCATTGCAACATCACTGTTGTTCACCTGTGCTAGACTGAAAATGTGTTGAACCATAGTCCAGTGATCCTGTAACCTGTCTAGGGACACTGAGAATGTACTTGGATTTTTAGCATGGGCTGGAAACATGTTATTGTGTTTTCACAACAGTAATTGTTCCAAAATTAGCAATTGCTATTCACAACACTAAACTGGAGTATAAACATCTGCAAAAGTATAGAAGCATGAACTTCTCATTCTTCAGAATCCCAGGGGTGTGACAGACACCCTGTATTTGCTGTATGCAGTCATTGACTAAGTGTTGATGAAACCACATTTCAGTTCAGCTGAAGATCTGTAAAGAGTATTTTTAAAGTGACACAGGCTGAGCTTCAGGTTGATAAATGCTGAATTTTGTTTATGAAAATATGAAATTATATTAAAATAATAATTTTTAATTTAAAGCCTATACTTAATTCTGAATGAGAAATAGTTCCTCTTCCTCCAGTTTTTTCAGGAGTGATTTCTGCTGTTTTTATAAAGCAGGGTCATGCTAATGAACAGTATACAAACATCCTATTGCAGTATCTGGCAGGTGTTAGATTGCAACTTGCAAGATTTTAATTAAGCTGTCTTTTCACCTCTTTTTGAACAGATTTCACAAGGGAGATGTCCTTATCACAACAGCAACAGGAGTGATGTCTGAAGAGGAAGGAGAAAAGTGGGGTTTAGTTCCAACCCATGCATATGCAGTCTTGGATATAAGAGAATATAAGGTATCAAGTGAAACTGAAGGTGTTTTCAAACTCCTGTTTGAAACCTACATGTGTTTCTAGGTTTACCCTAGATGGGTAGCTACTGATTTTTTTTGCTCTAATGGCTAATATAGTTTATTTTGTCTTGGACTCCACTGGGAAATTTCAGAAAACTTAATGATTCTATATTTTCTTGATCCATATAAAAAACACCTTCAATATGTAAAAATTACCTTGACAAGATTAATTGAAAATTTTACTTTGTGTTGTTCTAGGGACTTCGGTTTCTTCAGCTAAAAAATCCCTGGAGCCATTTACGTTGGAAGGGACGATACAGTGAAAATGACACAAGAAACTGGACCCCAGATTTACAAAAATACTTGAACTTTGATCCCAGAACAGCTCAGAAAATAGACAATGGTAATATGGTTTAAAAAGTCACTAGCTTTTAAAGTAGTATAGATCTTTGTGGTGTATCCCTGCAGGAAGGTGGAAAGGAATGCTTAAGCACAAGGAGAGTAAAACAAATACTAGAAACTAAATAGTCCAAAAATTTAGGAAGTATTTGTGTATTCAAATCTGTCATTTCACGTTTGTCTGGGGTTTAAGTAATCTGGACTGTTAAATATATCTCAAATTCATTGACAAGAAAGTACCTCCTTGGTTAAGTGTGCTATCTCAGTATGTGGGAGTTCAGTACAAAGAGAACATTCGGACAATAAGCTGTGTAATGCTGCTTTTTAATATGTGAATGGACTTTTTGTGGTTTTTTTTCCTCTCCAACATTTTCAAATATGTACCAACATGCTTACTGTAATCAGTATTTAAATCAGTCTTTCTGCTGCAGCAGCTGCATTTTGCTTTCAGAAAGACATTTCTACCTTTTACTGTGTCCCAGTTGCTGTCTGCAAATCTCTGAGGGAGTCCTTTTCTTCAGTGCCACTATTTTTACAACACTATGCCTCCAAATCCATTAGATTATAGCATATATTGATAAGCCTCATGCAAATGTCTGATGAAAACTTTTGCTTCAAACATAAAAATAGCAGCCCTGGATTTGTGACAGTTATGAGGGAGTAGCTTGTTATTTATTTACTGATTCATTTAGTAAGTAATTTGTAGCATCTAGTTGTTAAAATTTTATATAAAATTACATTAGTAATTTTAATGGAGTTATTCCTTCTAATTGGATTTACACTTTGGTTTTTTGTTTTTGTGTAGTTATTATGACTGGTTTTTAGTGCTGCAAGATCTGCAGCTGCCTGTGTCAGAGACATGATTTATAAGGCTGCTACCATTTTAAAAGTTCATTCCACTAGCAATCTGTTGGCTTGCAGGCACTCTTGTTGGCTGGAGTTGCAATTAAGGAAGCTATAGGGAATTTAAATAAATGCATGAGAAGGTTGTAAAGATGAAGCAAATTTAGGGTGCAAAAACAAGTGACATAGGTGTTGGATGAAGTATCTTAGAAATACATTCAAACATGTTGATTGAATACTTGATGGTGCTGGATGACTACTGAAGTAGGTTGTTGAATTGCAGGAACCTTTTTGACTGTGCATTTTATATTTTTGTTTTTAGAAACCTAGGAAAGGGGAAATCAGAATCACCTAATGATGTCTCTTTCAAAATAGCAGATTTTCTCATACCTTCTGCTTAGGGCTTGAGAATGGAAAAGCATTCTGACAGCTTCAGAAAGTCCCTGATAATAAGCAGAGACTAACTTGTTTTTTCTTGCTTTAACTTGGTTTGGGGGACAAGTTTAAATTTAGCAGTTTAGGCAATGCAGACATTACTACTACATTTTGCAGAAATATTGGCTTATATAAGCTGTATCATTTGCCCAGAAAGAAACTTTTGAGAAACAAGTAAAATCAAGGTATCTGGTACAAAAACAGTAATATTTCCTTTTCAGGCATTTTCTGGATTTCCTGGGAGGACCTGTGCCAGTACTATGACGTTATTTATTTGAGTTGGAACCCAAGTCTTTTTAAAGAATCTACATGTATTCACAGGTTGGTCGAAAAGATAAAATTTTTGTTTCAAAATCTCAATAAATGTTGTGATGTTTCCTTCCTTCCATTCTTCCGATTTACAGCTAGGGGCTTGAATTCCAACCCTGTTCTTCTGAGCCTGACTTTACACTTTCTCAGCCCAGGCTTTGTTTCTGACTACTTCTGTAACATCAGTGGAGCTCAGTGACCCTTGTGATGTTGCTGTGGAACTAAGGTTGTGTAACCAGATTCTGAGCTTGTCCCACATCTCCCTATCAGAATAAAAATCAGATTTTTGTGCAATCCATCTCTAGGCAGTGACCAGACAGTGCTTAAGTGACCTAGTTATTATTTGGAGTTCATTTTTCTGGCCACTTGCAAGTGAACTGTGCAGTGTATGTTGTCTTTACAGGGTGTGTTTATCTGACATCAGGGTAGTTTAACCAGTTCTGGGTTTTAGCAGTTGTTATCATAAGTAATCTTCCTTGCCTGCTGATTTGTTTTCTGAATGTGATACCTGTCTCTTACCAAATATCGATTAGATTGAGGTTTTTTGTCTCCCAGTTAGAGGATATGTGTGGATCTGTGTCTCGGTTGTGGAAAACAAGGCTTTCTATACTTTTTCACTCCACTAGACTGCACTTTGCCACTGTTTCCACACTGTCTCTGCGTGTTAACTCTGCACAAGCTCCTGCATCCACAGTGTGGCTGCTGAGCTTTTCTGTAAAGGCTCCTTCCATCTTTGCGCAGCAATTATTCCTAAAATACACTGTAGTGATGTAGCAAGATGAGATAATGTGTCTGCTAATGCCAGAGTTCACTTACTGGTCTGCCTGTCCTGACATTATCAGTGATTGTCATCCCTCTGTGTAGGGAAATGCCTTGGCACAGTGGCAGTTGCCATAAAATGCAGAGTAACAATGGTGATAATTTGAAGCTTTGTTAATGCAACCTTCCACACATGCTGTTCAGCTTTACAAGTGTGAGAGGGACAAGGAGACGTAGGAATAGCTGTATACCTTTCTTTTTCCAGTGTGCCACACTTTGTGTTCAGTCATCAGCACTTTTTGTTTTTTCTCACTGTATTTTTCTTGTCTAGACACTTCATGAGGCAGCAGGCAGATTATGCAGTAGGGCACCTCAAAGATCTTTAACACTTCCTGCAGGGCACCCTTCTAAGCATGAAACAGGGGAAATTTTAAAATAAAAATTGCCTCAGAAAAAAAAAATGGAGGAAAAAATCTGGCAAGCTTTTGAAACTAACCATAGCTGACTGATAGATAGATAGATAGATAGATAGACAGATTTCTACAGTTAGTTTTTGTTAGGTGTTTTTCATTTAATATTGGTGTGTGCAATCATGACTATGGATGTGTAGCCCAGCCTCCTTGAATGGTTCAGCTTTTTCTGTGCTTTGTGTGGTTGCAGTCACCAGCCAGGCTGTTTGTATTTAGCATTTTTTATTATCACACATATATTGTGGTGAACTGATTTATAAAAATGGTTCTGATGCTTCTGAGGTGACTGTGTTGTGTAATCACTGCCACAGGTGTCAGTAGAAAACTAGGCTTTGGTAACTTGTTACTTGTATTATCTCTCTCTGTGTATGTGTAGGATTTGGAGTTTGTTTCAAAGCACAAATTAGTTTCTGACTGGTCTAATAACGTGTCTGTATCACTTTCAGCACGTGGGATGCCAAGCAGGGCCCGGTGAAGGATGCCTACAGCCTGGCCAACAACCCTCAGTACAAGCTGGAGGTGCAGTGTCCACAGGGTGGTGCTGCCGTCTGGGTCCTGCTCAGCAGGCACATCACTGACAAGGTGCTTGTTCTGCACTGCGAGCTCTGCCGCAGCTCCTGTAAATCTTTCTGTATGGCTTTCTCTTATTAGTATATTACTGCCTGTGTATATGTAGAATTTTTTAATTCAGCAGTTAACCTGCAATTGAAACAGACCCAGAGTAAAATTTGAGCTACGTGATTCTATTCCACCATAAAGGTTCTGAAGTGACTTTGAATCCTGGGGCCTGAATAAGTCAAATCAGTGGGTGTTTGTTTACTTCAGGCATTTTAAAAAGAATTCTGTTGGGTATCCCAGTAAATACAAATATCAGATCATACTGTGTGGTGATCAAAAGGGATGGCAGAATGTGTACTTGGCTCTGATTAAGCATTCATTGTGTTTCACAGGATTGCACAACTCTGATTTGTGTTTGTTTGTGGGGGGTTTTTTTACAGGATGACTTTGCACACAATCGGGAATTCATTACAATGGTGGTATACAAGACTGATGGAAAAAAAGTTTACTATCCAGGTTAGTGTACCTTAATTGTCAAGAAGCTGATGTTATAAATGAATGAAGTATTACATAGAATTTTGTGGAAGAGGAAAGGCACTTTTTGCTTTAAAACTAGATGCCTCAGTAAGAGGTCAGTCTTCTGAAACAGTTGTTTTGCTCTGTTTGATCTCGCTTAAAGTCTGCACTGAAGGAATGGACCATTCTACACATGCTGTAAGCACTCTTAAGAGGTCTGCATAGTCCTGCTGACACTTGTTTTGATGCAGTATTTTCTTTATTTTTTCTGTTTATTTTTCAGTGCCACTAGTTAATGCTTTGAGGGAACAGATGCTGTGCATTAGTTTCTCTAATAGCATAATTATTTCCCACATTTGTGAAATTATTTAAAGGTCTAAAGCTTCCACAAAATTAAAATAATCAGAGTTAATTGTCCCATGAACTTGTCTTGGTAAAGTACCTCAGCAAGCTTATGAAATACAGGTGAACACTTCAGCATATTTCCAAGTGTCAGGTATGGAATGTTTAAGATGCTCAGATTTTATCAAATTATCACTCTTGGTCATTATATGTCAGATTCTTTTCACCTGGAGGAGAAGAGGTTTGACTTTTGGAGCTTTGCTGTAGCTGTGAAGTAGCCAAGTATGCTTTATTTCAAGACAGATAGCAGATCTGAATCACAGGCTGAGATATAGGGTGTAAAGTTAATGCCCAGGTTGAATGGATAGGCTGAAACTTCAAGGTAGAGCTAATAAGATCATATTTTTATTCATTCTTTCCATCAAGTTAGAGAGGACTAAAAATATTCCTTGGAATAATTCAGTGAAGGTGCATCCTAAAACAAGTGGGATTTGGCCTGTTGCTTTTACAGATATGAACCTCTTTAGAACCAGCTTTTCATTCAGGTAGCTGCTCATACAACAACTCCCTTAGTAGCTTTTAAAGCTTTTTTCACCAAAGAGTGGAATTTGTGGGACTTTTTCCATTGGAATGACTGGTAAGCATTGCATTGTTCATATCTAATCTTGTTCGGTCAACTCTGCTGACCAATTCCCCTATAATCCAAGCTTCCCCTAGAACCCAAGTCTTTCTGCAGAAAGATCTGTTCAACTTCACCAAATCATCATCTGTTTATGCAAGAGCTTCTCTATGAGGAGAAGCAGATGCCCAAGACTTGCTTCTGGTGTTGCTGGTAGTTGTAGTAGTGCTAACTTTACATGTGTGTCTCACTGAAAATGTTCTTAAATGGGCAAACCAAACACGTTTGTATAGTAGAGGGAATTCTTCAGTTGTGCTTCAAAGAGACAGTCAAGCAAGACCAGTAGTAAAAACTGAATGATTCATTATGTTTTGCCATGCTACACAAACTCTTTTAAAAACTTTTAATCTCACGAGTTCAAACTTGATTAAAACCTTTTTCCATGGAAATAGATTGGTCAAGCTGCAGTATTATTTTTAACCATCTGTTAAAATTAGATGAGAACAAAGCAGCTTAATCCTTTGGCAGCAAGGCCGAGATTTCCCATTCCTAATCTCCTTATTGTTTTATATTAATCCTTTCCCCTCTCCCTGGCTGCTCTGTGGAAGAAAATAAAAAGCCCTGATCCTGGGCCTATTGAAGTAATTGGCTAGACTTGGTCCTGCTTCAATGAAATTAAAAGAAGTCTGGAAAGAACCAATTAGAGGCCAAATAACAAATTACACTGTCTAATTGTAAAAGCAAACATTTGGGATCTTTCTAAGTACCACATGTGCATTGGTACTGGGATGCAACTACATCTGTGTAATGATCACAGGGAGTTGAAGAGAGAGGGAGAGAAAGCATGTGTGATTTAGTTAAAGGAATTAACATGTTTTGAAGTATTGTTTATGAGGTGCCCAAAGATTTTGGCAGCTGGCATTGTGGAACTGTCCAGCCAATGGAGAAAGAACAGACACTTCAGAGATTTTAAAAGAGTGCTTAAACATTCATTATCTTTCTCTTCTAATTTCAACATAATTACAGTATTCTTCTTTGAGTAGTGACATTGGTGGGAGATGGATAAGCAGTCCTTGCAAGTGTTGGGATTTAAGATGTACTTTCAATGACAGTATTTGTGTCTTGTCAGGTGTGAGGTACCTCTCCTGAAAACAGTAGCTGATGTTAAGACTGTCATTTTTATGGGTAAATCTTGAGGCTGTCTTCTGTTCAGAGCACTTGGGTCTGGTCAGTCTAATCTTAGTAGAAGTTTACCGAGCTGGGGGAATTTTTGGGCAGGGAAAAGTGTTCATCCTTTTCTTTTTCAGCTGATCCTCCTCCATATATTGATGGTATTCGAATCAACAGTCCTCATTATCTGACCAAGATAAAGCTGACCTCTCCAGGTTCCCATACATTCACCTTAGTGGTGTCCCAGTATGAGAAACAAAACACCATCCATTACACCATTAGGGTATGTGCTGTTGTTTCATAATGAATGTAAGCAATTAAACTGTGAAGCGTCCTTTGTGTTTAAATTTGATAAAAAGGGTACTTGTGAATCAATATTGCTGTTTTGGGGAGGGATGCTATGAATGATGGAGCAGAATCACTGGATGACGTGTTTGATAACGTTCTCCATTTGTAGTTAAGATATTGGTGTGATTTCAGTAATAAAATTTTAGTAACAAAATCGGCTGAAAAATACTCTTATTTCCTAGAATAAAAAAATATCTAGGCAGATCATTGGCTCTCTGTGTATCCTAACCTATTTTAGATCCTGGTTAAGGTTTAAAGTTTTTTTTACTTCTCTAGGTCTTGACTTAGGATTTGGGTTTTTCTCATAATTACTGAGTCACATAATGATCAAGGCTAGATTTTTTTTTCACTGAAAAAAAGAGTAAAATGCAGATTATTTCCATATTGCTTTTTTTGTGGGGTTTTTTGTTTGTTTTTGTGGGGTTTCATGGGTTTTTTGTTTTGTTTGTTGTTGTTGGTTTGATTTTTGTTCAGAAAAATTAAGTAGAACTAAGTCTTAATCCCAGCATTATTCTGAATTTTGAGTTGGACATGGGGTCGGTCATCTAATGGGTAATATGGGCATGTAGTGAACAAGTATCTAAAAATGTTGTGTAGGCAATTCTGGGGTTTTTTTTAATTTGTCATGATGTCATTTGAAAAGTGCAAGTTGAATGTGTGACCTGCTGCTTCTTTTACTACACAGGTGTATTCCTTGTGCAAGTTCACCTTTTCCAAGATTCCTACACCTTACACCATTTCCAAACGGGTAAAGAAACATTTTCTTTTACGGGTCACTGGTTTGGCTTTTCCATACTTGAGATACACAAGGTTTTTAAATAGATTTTGATACTACTGCCCCACCTCCACCACAGAGTGTGTTGTTGCAGCTGTGCCATTGCAGATGTGCTGCAAAGCCTTTGTAGAACAGACTGGCCTTTGGAACAACAACCCATACCCTAATAAGTCATCACTCTGCAGAAATCAGGTTGTGCTAGGAATGATGCAGAGTGAAAAGCCCCCGGAAGGGTTGCTTATTTCCCATTGGGAGAATTGCAGGGTTTTCTTGGAAAAACTCTTGGCATGATGGGACAAAATCAGCAATGCCAAACCAAAGGCACCAGTAGCAAGATCATCAGAAACAAACTTAGGATGGCAATATCACAACACATTACTGTTCCTAAACTTTGCAAAGACCCCTCAAGGGTCTGTAACCATTGGAATAAGCACTCCCATTACCAAACAGGATCAAGGAAGTATATTCATTGTACATTTCCTGTAGGAATGCTCCCTAAGAATAGAGGAACAGGGGCGAGAGTGAAAAACTTGACTGAAATTAAGTCAGAAGCTCAGGCAGTTTTGGGGCCAGCTGCTGTTCATATTTCAGCTGTCAACATGAGCTGCAGTTACACCTTCAGCTAAAGTATAAATATAGCCAAGAGCTCACAGGATAAAGTAACTTGCATGTATTTTCATGTTTTAGCAGTTTTATCCTCAGGGAAGAATAAGCCAGCAGCTGTTAACTTTAGCTCTGTACCTACCATGCATACCCTGGGGAATACTGTTATCATTAGAAGTCTTCTGTCCAAACAGTAACTCATGCAGGAGGAGAGAAACAAGGGAGTTTGAGCCACAGAGGAACAGTCCATTTTCTAGGACACTCGTGCCTGAAGCCAAGGATTGCATTACTTTGTGTGGTCAGAGGGACATGCTGGCTTGCAGCTTGGCTCTTGAGTTCACACATTGTTCCATACCAGCTGTTATTTCTGGAACAGTCTCTTGAAGCCCTTGTTCTAGAGAATGGTGAGTGAATAGAGAGATTCCTGGGAACAGCAAGATGATGTGTTTGGTTCTTCCAGAAACCATTGTCCTATATAGCTATTAAAAACTGGGCTTACTTTGAGGAAGTGCATGAAGAGGTCAAAAATACATTAAAGGTGAAAAACCTGTTTAAGGAAGGGCATCTGTTTTATGTTGTAATATGTTTGAAAAGAGAATTAAGTATGTAGAAAAGTCCTGTTAATTACTTGAAGATGTCTGTCTAGTATTCCAACAAGAAAAGGTATGTTCTGTCTATCCAAGGCCAGTTCTGTCTTTAGGGTTAAATACAAAAGCTTAGTTGCCTGTATTTAATGCCTATTTGGTGATTAATTAACAGTCATCACACTCAAAAGCAAGCAGAGAACTAATTCACAGTTCAGCAGTAAAAACAAGTTCTGTTAGATGTCCTATACTAGAGTCAGGTGATCACCTCTGGAGCTCACCAAGCCCTCATGTGATTCCTGGAATTCAGTGTAGCAGAAGTGGAAAAGGGCTAGAAAGCTCAACAGCACACAGCAGTTCTAGGTTCCTGGGTAGCAGCATGGTAGGGGGAGAAATCCCTCTTGCTTCCACACTTACCATGTTTGAGAGTTTTGGGCACTGAGTGAAGAAATTAAACCACAAGGGAAAATGCTGCCCCTTGCTGATTTGACAGAGACAGGAGGGAAGTAACAGGAGAGATGGATATCAGCTATAAATCTGTGGGAATGCCTGGCATGTCTTACAAGTCTAACCTTTCAGTTTAATGACTAGCAGGAGAAACTTGGAAACAGATGGCCTGTTTCTCAAAGTCTGAACAGCATTTTTCCTCTTGTGTGCCTGTGTCCTTGCAGAATCTGTCCTTATGGTTATCTTGTCACTGCAGTGCTGGTTCTCAGAGTGCAGAGAGGTGATGGACAGGGCTGGAGGCAGAGATCTTTAAAAACAAAGGTTACAACATTTTTAGTGTTGTATCACTGCTGTTTCTCATTTAGCCCAATGGAGGAGTGTCGAAAAAAAAAATAACCTGTGTAGTCTAGTAGATGTGGGATAGATGGAAATGTGGGTCTTTTGTTAGCTGCAGTTTGTCATTGTCAGAAACAGTCCCTCATTGCTTGTTTAATGTAAGCTGGAGGAATACAGTACATGTCTCAGGGATATAAGGCTTTGATCAAGGGGAGTGGGGACTGCAGGAGACTGTGAATGCTCAACACCATCTTTCACTTCACTTTAAAAATTAGGAGAGATCACTAAAGTCAGTAACCTCTCAAGTGAAAGAACCCTCTAGTCTTGTTTGTGTGTATATATATAAGTATTACAAAACCTCAGGATTTATTTCCTGTACTTTTGACTTCTTTTAGGTTAATGGCCAGTGGAAAGGTCACAGTGCTGGAGGATGTGGAAACTTCAGAGATACCTACAAAAATAACCCCATTTATCAATTCCAGCTAGACAAGAATGGACCATTGCTAATTGAACTACGGGGGCCGAGGTTTGTAGAGAATAATTGTGCATCAGTACAGTGAAGGCATTGCATGCCAAAGATAAAAGTTTTGTCAGTGTCTCCTGGAGGAGGGTGGAAGCTCATGGAAAATCCAGAAGACAAGGTGTGAAAGCTGACTCAGATTTAGTACTATTTATGTTTGTCTTTACCATCAATAGTGTTTTAAAGCTGTACATTAAGTCTTGAGGGAAATCCTTGACCTATAAGGAAAGCAGTAGCCTTCCTTTCTCTTTAGTTTTGGGGTCTGAGCAGAGCTAGGGAAGAAGGTATAAAGGATTTTTTCTTCTTCTTAAAACTAATTATGATGATAATTCCTTTTCTTTTGTAGTAGAGCTAATATGCAGGGTATTAAACCCTTACAGGCTCTCAAACATCTCTGAAAGTGCATTTACTCTGCCATTAGCAGGCCAGGAGAAGTGCTGGATGTCAATGTCCTATAAAGAAGACTTATGCAGGCCAAATTCCTTTGCCACAATTAATGATTACTTCAAAATACCAGTACCCAGCGCTTCTGAATAGCAACATCTCCTGACCCATAGTCAAGGGTTTATCCTTTGCAAAGGTGTACAGTGGGCCCCATAAAATGGTAGAACTTTTCTATCTCTCCTCCTTTCTTCAAGGAAACTCCTTCTCTCAGGAAATGAAGATGAAGGCAGAAGTGTGACTGTACAGTTCCATGAATTGAGCAGTTTTTGTATGCATTTTTTTCTGCACTTGCACATCATATTTGGGTATTTTGAATGACAGGGGCAGTGGTGCCTGTCACATGGATTAACAGGAGTAGACAAAGTGTCCCAAGTTGTATTGCAACATGAGAAATTCTGCTGAGATCACTGACACTGAGTCCTCCGATAGCAATCAGATCACACCCAGGATCTGTGCCATGTGGCACAGGAGCGTGTCACAAGCTTAACTACTTAAATTCTGCTTGAGTGCACGGGCAAGCTTCTAGCAGGCATTTTCCCTACAGTCTAGTTCTAAAGCTGAATTGAGTTCTGCCTTCCTCCAAATTCTACATTCATGTCACAGTAAATTTGACTTAACATTTCTGTCACACTAATGTGACAAAACTTTTCTATGTCTTTCAGTTACACTGTATCATTTTTACTAACTAGCCCTCTTCATGGTAATTCTGGTGACCCAAACAGCTAAAGCAAGTCTGTCGTGTCACTTGCAGGCAATACAGCGTTGGCTTTGAACTCATCACCGTCTCGACAGTGGGAGATCCTGGTTCCTATGGCTTTCAGAAAAAAAGCAGTGGTGACTACAGGTAACACTTAATGAAGTCTGTACAGAGGTTTGAAACCTACTCTAGAGCCCATTTCTGACAGGCAGTTTTCTTTATCATAGGTGTGGATTTTGCTACTTGGAGGTGGAGAACATATTTGCTGGAGTTTACAACATTATCCCCACCACATTCCTGCCTCAACAAGAGGGCCCTTTTTTCTTAGATTTTAACAGTACTACTCCTCTTAAGGTGTCACAGCTGCAGTGAGGAGACAAAACTGTACAGTGCTGTTTAAAGAGATCGTTTTGATCTGTCCAACAGCCTGAGAACAGGTGAAGAATCCTTACTACACATGCACAAAAGAAAATTACATCCTGAGTTATAGCCAAAAGCATGGAATCATGGATTGCCAGTTAATTGTGGCAGGGAGTTAGTTGTGGGTTTGCTGCTATGATCCAGGAGTGAGCACTGTTCAACAGGCTTGGGAATAGACTAAAATGCATATAGTCAAATGAACCAGCAGAACTCAATTTATTGCAGTTTTTCCACACTTTGAATCAAAGTCTAGTGAGTTACGAGAAAAACTAACACTGAAATTCCCTCCTCCCAACATACAGGGTATATGGGCTAAAGATTCTATTCTTAAAAGTAAACATATATGAAAAAAAAATATTCTTTGTGTAATTTGCTTATTCAGTCTCAGGACCAAATAGCTTTTATTACATATTTGTGCTGCTATCTAAAATGTTTTCAGCACTCAAGTGGTTCTCGCATCTAAAGGTAAATGTACTACTGCTGAGCCAGTAGTATTCCATGTGTCAGTTTATCTGGAATATGTATATAGGAGTAAAGGAAAAGGAAAGTTCCAGCTTTAGCTATTTCTGAAAGTAGAGCGATGGCTTTGCTCATGTTACCTGTACTTTGAGAGCTGTTACTTCATATCTGTATGACTTTAGTACATAATACAGCATGAGGTTCTATGGCTTTCTTCCTGCCAGCTGCCAGCCCTAGGTTGATCCCAATGAGTAGGAAGGACAGGAGGTTATCCAGCAGTAGTGTCCAGGCAGTGCAGCACAGCCTTCCTCGAGCAGCTATGAAAGGTTTTCATCTAAAGATCCCCTGTATCTACTGAGGGTAGTCTCAGTTGCTGGTGCAAGGAGATGGGGAACTGCCCACCATCAGCAACTCAGCAAAGAAATGCTTAATTTCATCACTTTTATAAATATACATCCTGTAGGGAAGGATCATTTACACCTCTCGCCCCATACACCACAGCTGCAAGGAATGCACTTGCTGATTCCATTATATGAGACATCTTTGAAAAGATACTTTTTTTCTTGTAACTTGAAGCCAGTAAATGAATTGAGCACTGGGTCAGTGTCATCAATAGAAGCAGGGTCAGAGTTCTTAAGAAAATAGTGGAGGTGGGATTAATGCAGAACAAGTTTTTTTTAAGAAGCCTTCATATGTGCTCTTTCTCTAGATCTATATACATTGTATCTGAAGAGGATTCAAGCTAAGTTTTTGTTTAATACCAACTGCCTCACAGATCCTGAAATGGATTAAATGTCATTTTTACAAAATTTAGAATGTATGACACCAGGGGGAGAGGGTATTTTTAAAACAGCCGTAGAAATTTTGCTGCCATTCACAGTGGTCTGCCAGTTTTCCAAGCAAAAAGGTAGCATTTATATCTTGCTTTAGAGCACAGGTGTCACTTGGCCATTGGGAAACTGAGCACACATTCTACAGGAGCACCAGAAATATCTGGGCTAAAATTATTCCCACAGCAGTATGCTATTAGTCCTCTCCAGAAAGTACAAGAACCTTTTGTTTCATTTCCTTCATCAGACAGCTGCTTAACAAGTGTCTAGTGCTGAAAGAGCAGTGACAGCTCATGCCTTTGAAAACACATGCCTTGCTGCCTGCAGTTCTATGAGACCATCTGGGCAAGGGAAGTCGTGACAAGTTCATCACAGAGTGACTTACCTTCTTTTGCATGGAGGTTTCTGATGATTATTGCAATAAATCAATAGAGGGAACAGCATGGGCACAAGCTGAGAAAAAACCAGATTAGGTTCTTTGTGGTTATGCTTGGCTTTTGGAGTATGTGCCAAGGACTGCTTCATCCCTACAAAATGAAAACCTCATTCAACTCTCATTTTCCCTACAAGTTTCTGTTGAGTTTTTAGCTGAGGCTAAACCAGAGTATCAGTGGAGTTCTCCATGTATCTTATCACCTCTAAAGTCAGAGGTAGTGCGAAGTCTCAACTGAGTATCTTTCTGGCAGTACAAAAGGCAGATGCCAGAAGTGCCAGCTTTCAGCACCAAGTTCTTGTACATTCTCTGCTGTTTGAGATCAAGCTGGTAGACTTGCCTACAGGAAAATCTGTTGTTGTTCTTTGGTAGTTGGTTTCTACTCGGCAGGAAGGAGTTTTTTTTTTCTTTTTCCCCTTGAGCACAAGTTAGTGCCAAAGCTTATGCTGCATGAAACGAGCATAAGGCTCAGCTTCCTTACTGTGCTGAACTTAACCTGAACTGAACTGAAAGTCAGAAATGTACTCACTTTCCTAATGCCAGGCAAAGGCATTAAGGACAAAGGATCCTGTCCCCACCAGGATACGCCAGTATTTCTTACACATATGCTACAGTCAGTGGATTGGGCTCATCCCCATTAATGCAAAGAATTTAAGCTTAGTGTCAGTCTTAGATATATAAAACAAATTCTATTCAAATATTGCACCTGCGTAGACTACCAGAATGCCATCACTGTCCATTTCCCTTCAGATATAGGACAGAACACTCAGGTGGAGTATTTAAGAGGTACTACAATATAGATATATCAATTGTAGTCTAGAGATTCTGGCATCAATGGCAAATTAATTTTACAACAAAGTTTTCTTGCCCTTTTTTCTTAAGAACAAATGTTGATATAAGCATTTATGATTTGCTTTAATATTTTCTGTCAAATATGTACTTCTATATTTTTTCCTAAATAAATCTGGGAAAATGATTGCAAAGTGAACTGATCCTTAGATTTTAACACAGCCTCAGGTCACTAAGTTAAGCTTTTCTTTCCCCTGTACTGTTTAGCATTTTTTGAGCTGTATGACAGAACAGTTTGTTCTGTTAGGAAGACACAGGTTAGCCCGTGGTTGATCTGATCCCTCAGTTCTCAAAGACTGACATAGCACTGTGGATGAATGGTATCAACAGCATCTATCCCAGCTGCCCCAGACTGTGAGTCTGAGTTCAGTCCTAGTCTCCTGCTGCAAGTTTCATGTAACTACTTTGTACAGTATTATGCACTTAACCACACAATCTCTGCAGCCTTTGGACAGCCACATTTTTAGAACTAAGTTTGTGTACATACAGTAGAGGTTGTCATTGCTTCATCTAAAAGGACACTGCAATTGTTTGATGATACCAAAGAGAAGTAGAACTCCTAGGTTAACATTTGCTTTATACATTCTCATGTCAGGGCAGCTGAAGCAATCACGTATACTTTGATACACCAGAGGCTTATTTTTATACCCATGAAGGCAACTACCATCATGTTACACTTCAGAATCCATGAAGAGCTTAAGTAAAAACTGGAGAAAGCTTGTTCATTTGCTTGCACTCCATAGCAATGTATGTTCATTTAAGTCTGTCATATTTATAATTATGGCTTTTATGAAGTTTAAAATAAAATGAGTTTTCCATTAATTTATGAGATATGCAGTTCTGCCTGTTTACTTGCACATTTGAAGGGTGATTTACCCGCCAAGTCTGGGGCTCACCAAAGGAGGAAGGCTGCAGCATGATCTTTCAACAACTCTTGCAGCAGGGTGGTATAAAAGGAAGGGCAGAGGGGGTTCCACACCCTTTCCAACTTGCAGATCAATGGTTTTACCCAGCTGGGAGCTGAACCGAATCAGGACATACACAAGGCAGCACACACAAAATGAATTCATTGTGCCCAAGTGTGGGAAGTTTGGGTTTCCAGTCAGAACTGGCAAGATGGGAAAAAGTTTGATAGCAAGAGAGGTCTAAAAAAAAAAAAAAGGGAAAAAAAAATCACCAGTAAAACAACCATCCAAAGAACTCAGGAAAATGTAACAGATGTTGACTGCAAGGTCTGCAAAAGTAAGATTCAATCAAAGACCTCTGCTAGTTTTTCTAACTGAATGCAGCATAGACAATAGCTCAACTATGAAAGTTTAAGTAAAAAGACTTAACACAACGTTGCATTTCTATACTGCTTTTCATACTTAATACTGTCTATCCCAGCTTTTCCCCAAGTAAGGGTCACATCAGAAGTTGGAACCATGGATTTCTTTCTTAAATATTTTTTTGGCCTGGGAACTGCTGGCAGTGAGAGATTTCAGCCTTAAGGTCTTCAGAAGATGTAAACATATAAACACAGTTACAGCTTAACAGCTATAATGTGGTGAATATATTTTTTAATGAGAACAGGGTTCTTTGCCTCCAAATCTGCACCAAGGTTTTTTGTAACAGAATACCTCCCTCCTCCTGCACACTAAGGGGATTTTGGAGAACCTGACAAAAGCTCAGGTCTCGTGACACAGTTCAGAATAAAAAGTGAACCACGTCTGCAGGGATTCAGGGATCCGGAAACAGGCACCAGTTGCCCATGTACCGCAATGGATTCTAACACCAGTGTGACCCCAGCCTGCAGTCTTCAGCTGGAAGTGGATATTTGGAGATTAAACTTGCTGTGGGAGAAGATTTGGTTTTTAGCACTTGAGATGAACTTCACTTGCACAGACTCAAAATGTGGAAAACAAAAATGTTTACTGTAGTGTGAAGAATTTTACATTAACTTTGAGAATAGATACACAAGCTGTGGCAGGGATGAAATACAACAGGACTGCAAAAACATAGAATAGAAAATACTTCGGGCAATACTAAAATTCCCATCAAATTAACAATATAAACTGACATTTTAGATAAAATGGTGCTTTCAGAAATGCTTAGTCACCAAAACTGAAGAGTCCTAGGATTTTTACTACCACTTATTAGCATAATTATCAGACACTACTACTGCCTAACAGCTGCTGGCAAAACATGCCCGTGCCCTTTCTAGTTTTATTGAACACTTTGTCTAGGGCATACTAAAATCCCAAGTCCCTTTAACAGTTATAAACCCCCACACAGTACAACCTACAGAGAAACTTAAGAACACATTGTCAATCTACACTGGCAATTCCTTTTCTTCATGCATATTTCAAGGGCAAACCCCTTATCATAATCGTCCTGAAAACATCTATGACTCCCATTTTTGAGGGAAAAAAAAAAAAATCCAAAACAAAAAACACTTAAAGTGCTGAAAAATAATACTTCACTTCTCAGGGGAGCAGAAGGGCAAGGGGCCAATCAACTCTTTTTGGTCACCGGAATCACCTGCAGAGTCCAAGCCAGACTCGGGAAGGTGCCTAGAAAGGGCCTCCCACTGCTGGGCGTTACCATCCCCTTCCTGCCATCCGTCTGTTTTATAGGCTTTTGGAGGCATGACTCATTTCATCCTTTCTGTGAGCACCAAGGGAAGAGTGAAGGCTTTCAGATGCCACACGTGCAACAGTTTTCCTGTATACAAAATATTTCTACAGTTTCAGCATAATACAGACAAATACAGATGTTTAAAGATTATGCCACTTGTACTCAAGAGATCGGTTGTATCTAAAGAGCATTTCATTCTACAAAACCAAAGCCAAACCGCTCTCTGCAAATGTCTGGCTTGAATTTCAGACCCCCGACTGGCATGAATTTACATGGGAACATTACTAGTTATTGCTTCAGCCAGGCTGCTACAAAACAATTTACAAAGTCTGTGAAATATGAGCACAGCTTAAACATTTGATAACTCGTCTGGCCTACAAAGGATTTACTGAATAAAAACTTCAGCCCTCCACATCAATTAAACTTCTTAGTGCATTTTTAAATTCTCAGAGTAAACGCTTAAGATTTGGCATATATTATTGGCACAACGTTCTTCAAACACTTAGAAGTTCATGTATAAATATTTAGACTCCCATTAATCAGGATGGGGCACGAGAAGGACTCAGCCAATCTGGGCTGCTTTCCTGCCCGCGCATATTCCCTCTTTGATTTTCATGCACTGAAGGGAGAGCTGCTTCATTCGGTTATCCAGAGCCAGCCCTTCAGTGGAGCTGCTCCTGGTGCTGCTCCTATTCTTGTTCACTCTGTCGCTTGTCTTGTTCTCAGCCCCTTCTGCCCTATCCCCTGCAAAGAAAGGATTAAATTGGATGTTAAACCTGAATTTCATTCTGCAAGTTAAGCTTCAAGCAGGTGCCTCTGCAGCTTCCTTTGCCAAAGCATGCAGAAATTACAGGAGCAGGAGCAAGATGCTTTAACAAAACCAAGTCAGCCTTCCAAGCTGTGCTTGTCTTGTGCACTGCATCAGCAAATTAGTAAGAACAGCCTTAGGATGGAGCAGACAAGGGCAGCGGTAATCCTCTAGTCTGAATTAGTCAGCCAGGGCTGGCAGAGCCTGCAAGAAGCTCCTTCTGGCATGTTATTTTCTGTGGGGATTTTGGGGTTTTTTTCTCCCTGGAAAGCAAGATTTTCAAAAATCAGGGCAGTAATTTAAAGAAACTCAGATTTTCCTCCAAATAAATGTACCATGAGAATCCCACTGATCACTTATTTCATGAGAAATCTCAAACCCCTGCACTAAGACAGAACTGGGGAACGTTCCCAGCCGGGAGAACAATAAGTAATCCATTATAGACATTGTTGTTAACTTTGAGACACAGGGCCTTCCACAACTGCCTTCCCCAAAGAAGCAGTCAGCAGGTCAGAGCATTCCCTGGCATTCCCAGCCTAGGGGAGCTGGGAAGGTTTTCCTGCTCCCTTTATGAAGCTGAAAAGCACTGGCCCAGGGTGAATCCAGCTGTGCATACCTCTTTCAGCTTCACACTCAGGCGAAGATGCCCCACTGCATTCACTCCGGGGGCCGAGGACAGGGAAGATCATCCCGAACTCAGAGAGGGAGACAGGGCTGGGCAGATCCAGGCTTCCAGGTCGTGTCGCAGGAGGAAACTGAGTGGGCACCTCACAGGGACTCGTAGGACCAGAGCTGAAGCTGGACACCGACTGAGTTTCTGAATCTTCTTCGGACACAAAGCTGCTGCCGTTATCATCCTCAAACACTTCTGAAGCCACTGCAATGTTCAAAGAATATTCCAGTTAGTAATTCAACCCCCACCCCTGCACCTTCCCAGGCAAAGGCAGTTTTCCAGGTTTGCATCTTCCATACACAGATACAGTGCTAACCCATGGGCTGCCCCCTCTGGTTTTCTGCCCCTTGTGCAAAGCCTCAGCCTGGTTCTGCCCTGAGGAGCAGCACACCTGCCAGCCAGGCCATGCAAGGCTGGCTCTGCAGTAGCTGCTCCTCATGCCAAGAAACTCTTGGATTTTTACTGGCCCTGCTGGCCTTGTTCACTCATGGTCTTCAGTAGACAACCTAGGTTAAAGCCTAATTCCCTGTGTCTGCCTCTTCCAGCACTATCTTGATCCCAGCCCAGCCTCCTGCTCATTTAAGGCACTAATTAGAAAGACACGGGTCCCATGGCAGATTGCTTCCACCCTATCTTCACACTTCAGCAGTTAAAATTGAGCAAGAACTCCCAAGATTTCGTTTCAAATGGGGATCACCAAACAACGCCAAATTGTGAAAAAAAAATCACGTATATTCTATTCCCTGCTTGTGTTTACTCAGATCTGAATTCTAATTAAAGCTAACCCACTTCAAACTGTCTGTCTAGATTAAGCTGCAGGGTCCTTATGAACAACCAGAGGAGAAACCCATTAAAGGTTCTATTTTGTGCAACACAAGGGTGTAGATTTTGCTGAAATTCAACCCACTTCAGAGGCTTATTGCAGGATGGGGACCAAGGACTTCTGCACATAAGCAGTCCCACTGGGATCAGAAGGTTCTTTACGTGCATCAGCCTCCACATCACACAGTGTACTGGAATCACACTGGCCTGAAGAAGTCCCAGACACAGCAAGACATCCACAGTGACCTGAGGTTATCTTCAATTCTCCTCCTTGCAATTCCTGCCATTTTTAGCGAGGCTCAGAATTGTCTTGGAAGAGCAGCAGGAGCAAAGCAGCAGCATTAACAAAATGGCTCAAAGGAGAAGCTTCAAAGAAGTGCTTCTGTCACCTTGGCAGCCCGGGGTTCGCAGGCACCACTCGGGCACGAAGGTACCAACAGAGGCAGCTACTGACACGGTCATGGCAGAGATGTTCAGCCTCTCTCTGCTGGACTAGCAGATTGCAGAACTGCATTTACACATTGCAAAGTTGACCTACAAGGCTTCAAATATAAAATGGATAACAACATTATCCACCTTCCTGAGCCTCCTCCAGGGCACTTCATGCACAGAGCTAGCTTTTCCTGTGGTTTGGGTTTTGTTGTTTTGTTTTTAATGAAGTCAAACCTAAGACTGCAGCAGGGCCTTTCTTCTCGCTGCGTTTCATCAATATATGGTGAGCAGTACAGATAACTTTGCAGGGAGCAAAAGCAATAAAAGATTTGGCAAAAAAGATGTTTCCAATTAGAGTCTGCGTGGCAAGAAGCACTGACATCAGGCACAACTTTAACTTCCTTTTCACCATCTAAATTCACCATAATGCACAGGAGCATCTGCAAGGGCCAAGAAATTCTTGCTGATGACAAGGTGTTTTATCCAACTGTGGCAGACAGAAATCAAGATGTAAAAGGGCTTTGGTGGAAACCTCCCCCCACATTACAATGAGAGCTTAATCCTGGATGTTTTAGCTATGAAGTCTGACAGGCTGCTAGCCCTGCCCTGTCATAACCCAGTTCTGTGTTGGCACCAGACACAAGCTGATGTCCTTCCACCCATGTCAGACTGTGCAATTCAAAGAGAGGGATGAGCCCATGCTGCTGGTCCTTGCCTGCAGCCTCAGTAGCGGCCAGGGGAGACAGCAACTAATATTAATTAATATTAACTTTCCTGGCTCTTTCTGCCCCTATATCCCAGGCCCCTGAACTCCTTCAGCACAAGATACTCTCAAACTCGGTTACACCTGAGGCTTTCAGGAGGCCTTCTGCACAAGGAGGGGGACTTGGGTGTATCTGAAAGAGGCAATTCCTGCCTAGGCTGGAAAGGGTCACCCTCAGGAATTCAGGGTGGCAGAAAATAAGCAGCTACACCAAAACCCCACTGCATCAGCTGTCCAGATACAGCACTCACTGCTGCAATGCAGGTCTCAGCTGTACAGTACTGAGTGAGAGAGCTCCAACACATCGTGCAGAAACTCCTGCCATTGCAGAGGGTGGAGGCCAGCCCAGGGCTCCTCCCAGCTCCCACGGCTCAGACAAGGCTGTACCACGGACCTACAAGGCCTCAGTGCCAGTACACACTGGTGTCTATGGGGAAATTGCATCTTCTGCCTTTGGGCACCAGTGTTGTGCAATCATGAACTCCTGCAATCCTGACCTAGACTTTTCCCTGCAGAAGTGAAGCTGAAATACAAATTAAACTGGAATTTGTGGGACTAGGCAGCAAGAAAAAGACTCTCTGCATCAAGAAGGGGAAAAAGTGTCCAGGAAGGAGGCAAAAGTAGGTCACATGCAATGTCCATCTAACCACTTTGACCCAGAGCAAGGACAAATGCAAACTCACCATACATAGACTTTGCAACACAAGGTCCCCACATGCCACCAGAAAGCAGAGGTTAGCTTGCTTGCTTGGAGGTTGTTGCTGTCACCCACCTCTCCTACAGAGCCCCTCAGCACACTGCACCAGCATACTGCTGCTTCTTCACTTTCCTTTTTCACAGCACACACGCTCTGCTGCAATCACATCTTAGCAAAAGACTCCACAGCACGAAGGAGCTTATCCTTACACGCTTCCGTGCAAGCATCACGCCTTTCTGTACTACTGTAGCCACAACTTTAGTTGCATCTGCCACAGGCCCAGCACTGGAAGACAAGCATTTGATCCAAAAGGTCTGTTCCCAGACTGGCTGAATGATCTGCGACAGCCTGCGACCACTGCAGGAGGAGAGCCACTGCCAGCAGCACCACTGGCTTAAAGTCAGACACACACTTTGAAGTGCATTAATTTTGCTCCTTTCATAAGGCACTGTACAAAAAACTACAGGGGTGTTAAGGGAATGGCTGATGCACTTTAACTCATTACCCTTTCCCTTGAAAACTGGCTATTAAAGAATGGAATCAACTCCTGCAGTAACAAGAAGCGTCACAACTTACCCTCAGTCTCACAACAGCCAGCAAATTTCAAAACTGCAGAATACACAGAGCAACCCTAATGTCAGCATTTTTTACAATGCCCATGGGGTATTCCCAAGCACAACAGTGCTCTGTACTCACTGGAGACGGTGTCTGACTCCGGTTTACTCGCTGACAGGTCTTCCACAGAGGTATTGCTTCCCTCGGCACCCACGCCACATCCTCGGGGCCCCATGGCAGTGGACCTTCTCCTCTCATGAATCTCATCTGAGATCATCTCCAGATTTTTCAAGGCAGTCTTATACTCTCCCTTTGCCAGGGCCAGTTTGGCCTGCAGGTCATCCACTGTTTTCTTCAGTTGCTAACAAGGGAGACAGGTATTAGACGGACTTTCACTGTGAACAAGGCACAGCACACAGTTCCCTGTTATGTGTCCAGGTGCCTGAGCTCTGAACAGGCAAGCACAAACCCGGGCTGGTATCTAGGGGATGGGAGAGTTCAGAATTCAGAAGCGCCCTGGCACAAGCAGTGGCACTTGTGAAGGAGACAACAGCAAGGCCAACCAAAGGAGCCAGGGGCTGGGACTGGCTCATAAGTATGGTCATGGCCCCTGGCTAAGCACAGAGCAGAGGCCCTGTTAAGATGTTAACATGCAGGATCTCCCCTTAACAGGAATGCAGCTCTCAACTATGTCACTGCTTATCCCAGAACCACTCCTAAGGTTTGCTGGCAGCCCCAGTCTGCAGGGCACAGCAGGACTGGGGGTCACCCCTGAGGGGGCTAAGCCTCACTCTCTGCTGAGCACCAAACCCATCACTTCTGCTCACTAGACCTGCAGAGCAATAAGCAGCAAACCTCAAACCCTGACAGTGTAATACAGCAGTTCCTGTGTTCCCAGGTGCAAACACCACCCTACAGCAGGGGCAAAAGTGGTGTACATCCTATTTCCCAAAGGGGAAACACTGCTTGTGTGTCTGTGGCTGTCTCAATGCTGGTTTTTATTGTGCATTAAAAGCAATCTGTGCTGTCTTTTTTCATACAGTTTACACAATCACCTTGCTTCAGGAGGGTACTGAGCAGCTACCATGGAGAAACAACAGGCCCACAAAGAGTGGACCTTTGCCCATGGAAAAAAAGGGAATTTCTCAAAAGATGCTTCTAGGCAGAAGGGATTACTGGGCTGGCACCCAGCCCAGGACAGGCAAGGGTTCAGACTGAGGCAGCAGCAGCTGCAGGCAGGCAAGACAGAAGAGGAGAGGGCACCCAAGCCTGGATCCTGGCAAGTAAAAAGGTGCACACCAGAGTCTCTGAGGCTTAACAAAATGCTGTTGAATCTCAGGCAGGCCAGGGAAGGGCTCACAAAAAAGTTGCAGGATGTACCTTGTACCCCAGACAAGGAATGGGAATCCTTTTCTAGCTAAGCTCCTACTGACCCAGCACCCCACTGGAGCCTTTCTGTACCCATGGCCAGCAGTTCAAGGGAACATGCTCCACCTAAACCCTGAGCACACAACAGCACCAGCCACTACCCTGCAACTCCAAGGAGCCAGGCTCCCAGTTTTGGGAGCCACATGTAGCAAAAGTCACTCAAGTAGAGTTATTCTTGCATTTGAATTTGTAGGGCTACTCTGCCCTCCCATCCCCGGCAGCTCCAAGACTGGCTGTAATAGCAGGGATTACCAGCCCACACACAACTGCCATGCCTGCCCCAGGGCCACTGTGCCCTGCAAGGCATGAGCTATGCCCAAGCACCGGCCAGACATCATTGCACCACACAGAATGCAGTGCAGAGATGCCAAAAAGCCCTGGCAACCTAGCCAGCCAAATCCCAAATCCCTCTTACACCAAACCCCAAATCAGAAATTCACATCTGCATGATGTTTGAGCACTGCAAGCAGGTTACTTATTCTTTTAATTGATCCAACCAGTGAACATAAAAGAGCACCCCAAGTACAGTTATGCAGTCTGAAGCATAAAACATAGGGTGGAAAAAAATGAAACCCATAACAAACAAATAAACCCCAGACACATTAAACTACAAGAAGCAAAGATGGTCAAGTTGTACTCTTTTGGTTCTGACAGAGTCCAAACACTCCTACTTTACACAAGGAAGCAAAGGCTCTCTTAGTCTTTTATCTTTAAAGTGTGCTTAGCAAATTGCTCAAGAGGTTTTGAATTGGTTTTGTATAGAAACACAACATAGTTGTCAGAGCACTTTAGATGCAATTTCAGTATTTACTGTAAGCAGTAAAGAGTTTCAGATAGATCTGAATTACATACGTACCTCTAGTTGGACATAGTACTTTGCCTTGAGTTCAAAATAAGGTCTGTGGAAAAACAAAGAACAGTTGTTTACAATCACTGGGACTGAATGCAGTGTACTGGTGTGGGAGTTGCTCTCTTTGTAGCATTAACACAGCTATTTTGTGTATCACTGCAATCCCAAGAGACCACTATTTAGACGATGGAACACCTACACATGCTCTCATTGTCTCTCTCTTACTCTCTAATACATCTATTTCTCATGGGTCTTTTGACCTAAATACAAATTGCAAAATTCCAGTTTGTGGAGTTGACAGCATAATTCCTTGAGGCCTAGATTCTGCAAGAAATTTAAATGCAACATCCAGCTTCAGGCAAAGGCATCCTGTCTCTACTCAGCTATTTTCTGAGCCCACGGCACATGTAAATTCCTACAAAAGGTGAACCTTCTCAGTCTTCAGGTGTGGGAGGTGGAGGGGCAGTTCCTGGGTTTTTCAGTGAAGGAGAGCGTGTGAAGGGAGGTCAGAGCACCACATACAAGGGCACAGCACTTTCCAACAGTGGCCCACCAGGCACTCCCCTAAACTTGCTTATAAGGCTGCAAGAGGACAGGGGTATAAGGGGTGCAGTACAAAGCCTAGAAATCACCTTCCAGCCTCAAAGTTTTAAAGCCCACAAGCCAATATCATCTGATACAACACTGAGCAGGAGGGGAAAAAAAAAACAACAAAAAAAAAGCCCTGTTATTTCAGCAGGTCTCACTGCCCTCTTCCTCTCTTAGAAGCTCTCCTGGAAAGTAGGAGAGAGATAAACAATCAGATATGGCTTTACATGAAATAGAATGTGAACTACCCTTGTCATATTTCTACCCTGACAGCAAGGCTCTTCTGAGCCGTAAGCCCTACTGTAGCTGCATTTTGGACAGTGCACTAGAATTCAGGAGTGCGAAACTGTGGCTTTCTGATCCTATATTCTTTGAAGGGTTGAATTCACTACACAGTCACACACAAAAAAACTGAGCTGTGTTTCCATTAGAGTAGGTTATTTCCAGCTCTGATATTTTTAAGCACCCTCTCCCCATCACCAGGAGCATACAGCCAAGTCTCAATGTTTCCAGTGACACCGATCCAGTCAAAATGCACCTCTGCCTTCCCTCACTGGGCCATAACCCTGCCAAAGACTACACAGATGCACCTGCCAGGCAGGATAAAACATTGCAGCTGAGAATTTGGATCCAACAGATAAAAGACTCCTTCAGCCGTACCCCAAAGCAATGGCAGCACACAGATACTGACAGAATGGTGTTGCAGGGAAACATGCACACGGAAAGCAGTGAAAACCACTCACCTCAAATGACCTGATTTTCAACCTCCCAGCTGGTGCCAGTTGGGAGGGAACAACCAGGCTTGAGCCCTAACCTCCCACCAGCTTCCATAAGCCTGGGGAAAAAGTCCCCTCTCTATCAGCAACAAGCACATGTTGTTTGCACGGTGTGAAAAAACCAACACCTATATGCACATGTATGTGTATAGACAATTACATGCACATATGAGCAGGAATGTTTACTTGCAAGAGGTAAGAAAAATGCCACCTCAGCCACGGAAAGGAGACCAAGAGCCTGACAGGCAGGAGCTCGCACATAAACACTCCTGCTCATTCATGGCTCACACACCGCCAGGCACCTGATGCCAGCAGGAGCCAGGGCACTGGCAGGGGAGGGACTCCCATCTCCTGGGGTCACTGAATTCCCTCACATCCATGGCCCTGCAGCACTGAGGGCTGGTCTGTAACTCAGCAGGGTGGGAGAATCGCTCACTGATGCAATCGGTGCCCTACATCACCGGCGGGCTGAGTCCAGGGCACTGCACAGACAAAGTGCTTTTCAAGTAGGTGACAGGAAGAGTGAAAGGCACTTTGCACAAGTCACCAGAGCAGAAAGTGACTTCCAAAAGCCAGCTAACACAGGCAAGTTCATTATCCTACAGCTCAGAGGCACTGAGCCAGAAGATCTGGTGACTGTTAAGAACATGCAGCCATATGCACATTCATAGCTTACAAGCAAGTAAGCATGCAGAAACTAAATTAAAAGCAAAACCAAAACAAAACTATCCAATAATCCTTCGCTCATCAACTTTACATGGCAAATCATCCAAATGACTTTCCTCCAGGATGCCCCAATCTTGCTTTCAAAATAGTAATGCTTTAAGCATCTTAATACCAAATGAAGCAAGGAGCAAATACAATTCCTTTTCTGCCTGAAAGAGAGCAACTCACTCAGCATGTCCATCGACGAGTTTAAAGAGAAGATGAACAAAAGGCCAGAAAGATCCAAGTGTTACAGCCAGTGCTCCCATACCATGCAGGGAGAAGGTCACAGCAGGATGCTGGTGTTAAATCCTTCCTGAAAAGCAGCTAGAGGCCAGCTACACCCTACAATACAAACAGCTGCAAATTCAGCAGCCTCATTTCCCAGTTTCTGTAGCCACTTGACAGCACCGATATTTTCAGCTCAGTTGCAATTTTCCTTTATGTGAAAATTGCAATGCTGGGAGACAACTGACCTTTCCAACATCCCTATGTAGCATGACTTCAAAGACATCCATGACTATTTGTGCCACCAGGCATCTTTCATGTCAATACTAGGTTAGAAGTGGCATTTCTGTACACCCTTTATTAAAGGATCTCCAAAACACCCTACCTAGATGGTTTATGCTGCAGTCAGCCCTGCTGTGAGACAAAGGAATATGCTGGGATCCTTCCACAGAAGTGAAAACCAGCTTGGCCCAAGGAGAATGACACAAGACACCCCTCTGAGGGCGGTTCCAGCAAGGAAATGAAAACTCAGAGGCACATCACACAAGAGGTAGCTGGGACGACAGGCTCCACACCATCATTATAAAAAGCTATGTAGGACCCCACTGACAATTTAATCCTGGTCTTTATTTTAAATCTTATCACAAGTAAGGAACTCCTAGCAGCCAAAACTGTTCTCAGATATTGCCCTTATCCAGAGGAATCTGTCATTTAGTGATCTGATGATGGTTTTCACAGTCCCTGTGCAGTGCTAGACAAACAGCATGCAGCTCTTTCTAGGAAGTCACACCAGTACACTGTTTCAGCAAACATGCTTGAATCTTGCTTGGGAAGTGCTAATCCTTTCTTGAATTGAGCAAACACCAGTCAAAATAGATTTTTAGTTGACTGATTTCACCAAAAAGTCATTTTTAGATGAAGGGGATTAAAAGCTAAATACAGCAAGCAGATTGTTTAGACAAGCCACAGTCTGGAAATATTTTTTAAAGAATGACTGTGAAATATAAAGAGGATTAAGAATTGGTTATAAACAGGGCCAAAATTTTAAACAGGTTCTGAGCAAAAAGCTGTTTCACTTCTCCACAATAGAGCCAAACTGCACAGCAAATGCAGACACAATTATTAATGACACAAGCTGCTTAGCTAAGCCCTCTGAAGGGTGTTTCCTTCCCCAAGAACAGCTCTCACACAGCTTTGCCATGGCAGCATCAGGAAGTAAACAAGTCTCATGTACAGCACATTACATTGGTGCAGTCTCGCACCTTTCAGCTTTCTGTCACTTGCTTTGTTGCTCTCCTAACTAAAAATAAGAACTAAACTGTGAACAATCCTAGGCTGTGAAACATCTACACACAGAGCTCTGCAGACAGCACCTGTGTGGATCCCATGAGCCTGTTCCTCAAGTCACACACCACCAAGGAGTTCAGTGCACCAGAACAAGACCAAGATGCTGCTCAGAAAAGGTTTCTTATCCCACACAGCTCACCAGTCTATCAGGTCAGGTGTTTCAAAAGACACTTAGAAGGACAAGGACAAATACCAGTACCAATTGTGCTGTGAGGCTGCTACACACAGAGAGGAACCCAAAGAGCGATACACTTTCACAACTTCAAAAACCCCATAGAATAGGTATTTCCCCCAAAGTTTTCACCACTAAACTCCTCTCCAAATGTAAAACATACTTTGATTTATTGATGGCTCTTTTCAGCTTCTTCTCCAGTTGTTTCATCCTTCCCATGGCAGCATTGTATTTGGCTGCAGTCTCCTTGTGAACCAACTCACTTCTCGTTTTGGTCTGTTCTGCCTCCATGACCTTCAAGAGGGGAAAAAAACAGGTTGAGCAGCAAGACACAATGATCCACTTCTTATCACTTCAATTAACAGCAGCTTTATAATCTCTCCAATCAGCTCATGTCAGGAAGGTGAGGGTACAGAAAAAAATTACTTTCAGTGAACCTACTTAAAAGTCTTTCCTGAAAAGAGCAGCAACATGTCAGGTCTTCAAACACTGTGCAAATTATGACAGAGGTGTTACAGCTTTTCACATAATCTCTCTTACAGGAAGTTCAGAAGATCCTCAGCTTTTGGGATCATCTATTTTTCAACCCAGTAAGATATTCACAAGTGGAACAACACTAGCAGAAGTCACCCGGTTACATTCAACAGCAATGTTTCAAGTTGCTCCAGGGGAGGTTTAGATTGGATATTAGGAAAAATTTCTTCACTGAAAGTGCTGTCAAGCATTGGAACATGAGAAGTAAATATCTCTCCATTAGCTGCACTATTGATACCCCATAGCCAAGCTTTGCCAGTAATTCTATCCAGGGTACTTTTATTGTCCAAACTTGGGATGTCAGAGGTGTAAGTCAGAAAATGTGTTTTATTTAGTGCGCTAACAGTCAAGATCCAGACAGGGAGGTGACTGATTTGTTTAAAGTCGGGAAAGTGGTGCCACCTCTTTGTTGGTCTGGCAATGAGGGGAAAGCAGGCGATTTTTTAAAGCTTCCTTTCTTACAGTTGTCAAGGTATTCATACAAAAAAATGGCAGGACTTGATTTTCTCCAGTACTGGATTTTGAATGTCTCAGCTGTGACACCAACTACTCTGCAACTTCAAGCAAATTTGCTCCAACTGGCTCCCACCACCAGACTGTGCATCTGAGCTCTCAGCTGCAGAGAGAATATTCAAGATATCTTGATTTTAAATAACCTCACCAACAAAGCCCTAATTTTTTTTAAAAGTGTGGTAGCCCTCAGGCTGAACTAAACAGGGAAAAGACATGGTCAACTCGGACTTGCTCCTCTCAGGAAAACTGTCATGTTGTCCTGTCTGATGCCTAAATGAAAGTGTGAAACTGCCAAAGCCAAACTGCATCAGCCTCAACTCGTAGCTCTTGCTGCCACAACTGAAGGCCACTTTTTGCTCATCTGCACACACCACTCATTATTAAAGAAAGGAACTGCTACAGAACTTTAAACTACGAGAAATAAAAATTTTCCAAGGATCTTTTGATCAGATATTAAATAATATACTCAACTCCAACACCCTCCAACTTTTTCACATATATAAGGCATCCATTTTCAAAAAAAGGGAAAAAGAAAAAAGAAAAATCTATCAGGCTTATAACATACTCTCGCCTGCATCCTCAAAAATAAACTGGAGCCTTTTATCTCAAACAACTGTTTTAAAGCCAGTTGGTGCAATGACTTTCCTTAGTGAAACATGTCAGACAAGGCTGGTTTTAACGTGGAAGTCTCTTAAATTAAACTGCAGTCTCCAAAGACTGCACAGAAGATGGTTCATCTTTCTAGTATGGCAAGGAAAGTGCAATTTAAAAATGCCATAAGCTACAAAATAATGGGGCAACTGAAATTTGCCAATGCTCAATTACATGTCAGTCCCTCACATCCATTCTTGGGGCAAAATTAGCATAAACTTTGATATCTGGGATAAATCACATGGTAAGTACCACCAACACCAGGGTCATAAAGCAGGTTAGGTGTCCAGTATCATGCTGATTTTTCGAATGTTTCATATCAAACATCACAGAAATGCTGAACCCTGCAGAACTGGGATTTGAGGATGACAGATTGCAAACCTCAAAATATCTGACAAAATGTGGAATTTGCTGCCAGCTGTATATACCCACGTTCATTACCTTTTCCAGAAAGCAAGGGGAAAAAAATGCTATATACTTTTTCCTTTTGAGAAATCAGTGATGTAAGCTCTCTCTCCCCCCACACCCTTGTTTACCTATGGCCATTCTGTCATCATGCTCACATTATCCACACAAGTCTGCAGAGATAGCCTGTCCCCTCTCCCTGGGACAGCAGCTCAAAGTGCACACCCAAGGCTGAGGATATTACCTGGGGGACTGTAAGGTACCTCTGCAGAGATCCATCACCTGCCAAGATGCATTTAAGCACTTCATTCAAACAAGAAGAAACAAGAGAGATCATCCACATCCCCCACAGCCTTTAAAGCCAAACAGCCTTTAAATGGAGAAGCTGTCCATCAGGGCTGGTGGACAGTAACAAACTGCAAAGGATGCTGCCACCTCTGCAGCTGGGAAGTTCAATGTAAGACCATTTAGGGAAACTCCTCACCTCCTTAAGAAGGCTTAGAAAAAGACAGGCTTGTGTAGGAAAGAAGTACTTTTTATAAGAGCTAATAATACATTTGGTGAAAATATTGCAGTGTCAGATGGACTTGTAAACAAGCTCTTGGTCACAGTTACCAAACAAGCTGTTCTGTCTAACACAAGTGTTTCCACCACCCACCTTGCCTTGTAGATGCTCCTAAGCCATCACAGATGCAACAGCATCACTTAGAAAAAGGCAGAGAAAGAAGTGAGGATAACAACTCTTCAAACAAAGGCCGCTCAAGACACATCTCACCTCCTTACATTGTACATGCCATTCAGCTCACCCTTGGGGTGAGTAGGGGACATACCCTTGGACAAAAACACCCAGAATGGATGAACTTCTAGGACACCCACACAAACACAGAACATTCCTGTAGCTCTCGCCTGTCCCTAACTACTGGATCACCTACTCCAGGCAGAATTCACTCTCCCAGGTAGTACAGGCTCTAAGATACAAGAAATGGAAAACAAAGCAAGCAAAAACATCCAACACAGGGATTGATCAATTCCTCTTCTCTCCTTCCCTACCCTCTACTTCCTACCCAGCTGTCTGGAAAAGGAAGGTCAGTGTAGAATATATATTTACTGCCAATAAGTCCATACAAGCAGCTTTTTTCCACCCAAAGTATTTCCATAATCTGAAGCAAACAATGGACTCCAAGCAAAATTTCAGTAATAATAACAGATGCAAAAGGAAAATTTTATCAGTGGAGTTGAGCAAAGCTGACCATCTAAGCCAAAGAATTACTCTAGAGGACTGTTTCTTTCATAAAAAATGATTCTTCTTCTAGGGGAAGAACTAAAGATAAAAGAGGAAAGAGACAATGCAATATCAGTAAACCAAGAGGAGAGAATCAACAATACGAGAGATTGCAAAAAATCACTGCATTTCCAGGATAAAGTGACAGAGAGATTAGGACAAGGAAGGATGTGGTATTTTTGTTGTTTCTTTCATAAACTTTTCTTCTCCCTCTTTTTCCCCTAAGTTTTTCTAGCTGCAGGAAGTATCTCTCCTCTCTACATCACGAAAGCACCCACACATTTTACACTGACAGATGGTACTTCACGATGTAATATCAAAGGGAGCTTCACAAGCCAAATTAATCCAAGAGGGAGCATGCCTCCTCCCTCTTTACTCTCCCCTCATCCTCTCCTTTTTAAAACGTCTCATGATCAAGAGCCAAAACATTTCTTCTCCCTGCCAGAATTTATGAACTGAACATATCTCAGGAAAGACTGTAAAAGCAAAACCTTTTTAAGACTGCGTATTGCATTAGCAATTATAAATTAGCAATTTCTCTTGAACTTCATGAAGGGTCTTCCTTGCTCCTCCAGCTTGTCTCAAACTAGAGGTAACACATCTGTCAGTACTTTCCTTTTGTACATCTTTATGAATTATTTTCAATAGGAACATAAATGTGAAGATCTTTTTCCTCCATCCCTCCAAAATTCAGTATCTTTTGGTCCTTTCACAGGACTCTGTTTCATGGTCCTGCTCTCTGCACCCCAAACTGCAGCATTACAATTGAAAGTACCAGCAGCCAGGCAACACACCTCCATTTCCCCAAAACAACATCTCCAAATTTTAAAGACACACTTTACCAAAAACCTGGTAAGTTACCAAAAACCTGGTAAGCCAATGGCTAAGAGTGAACAGTACTGTTCTTCCCCAGGCAGCTTTAGACCTCATCAAGCCTGTCTGCATTTCCATTATAATCAACAGAGAATTTATCTTACAATGAACTTGCCCCTCTGGCCGCATGAATTGCTCTCCAGACACCCCTTATTGATCAGACCGCCTTTCAGCATAATGGAACTTCTGCAAGTAATTGGGATACAAAGTCAGGTTCTAGACACATGACACTGATGAGCTAAATTCCAATCTAAGTGTCATTACACTTCTCAGATCTGTGGAAAAATGGACATCTAGAAAAAAACCACAGGACTTGACCCCAAAATACACATCAAGTGAAGAGTAGAAGTGGGCAAAGCAGCTGCCTGACTTTCTGGACTGCACCACAGTCCGGTGCTTCTCTGTTGCAAACACATAGCTCAAGCACAGACATTTGCAGGGATTAGTTGCATCTTCACAAGCAGGTAGGCAGGAATCCAGCTGCTATTTATGCTCCCAGCTTCCTTTGGAAACATAGCTCAAACTGTAAGGTGCAAAGAAATTTCTGAGAGACAGCCTATACTCCCTGTACCTGTTCATGCTGGTTCTGTCTGCTCCATGAATAGAAAGACTTTCTACACATTATGCTTCCAGCTCACTTAGGAAAAACAATTTCAGTAACTTTCCAGTTACACATCAGTTGAATTGTATGATTTTTTATATCAGTGGCTACAAAAGTCTTATTTACAGAAGCCCAACAGATTGTCAAATTAAAAATAGTCACATTAAAATATCATATTATAATATCACATTAAAAATAGTGTTAACAGCTTTTCAGACTATCAAGGCATCAAAATGCAATTACAACATACAACCCTTATCCCTTATCTCTATTTCCTCTCTGTGAGGGTCTGGAAACAGCACTTCCTGTTTGGTACTCTGGAACCCAAGTCTTTGTCTATATCCATTAGGTCAAGTGCAAAAGTAACCTGGCAGCATTTCCACACATAGCTGTGTAAGAAATCAGTTTCTCATTTGTTCTCTTGCCTACCCTTTTTCTTTATGCTTTCTGTTTACAGTGTTTGTCAGCTACCAAGCTGCTACAGGGCGCAGGTTTGGTTCCAAGTTTCAGATTAATTCTGTAAAGCCTGCTGCCTGTGCCTTAGAACAGCAAATAAAAACACTTTACTCTTGCCTGACATTTCTATCAGTAGAGAAACAAATGAATTAGCACCCGCTTCCAACATTTGGCTCAGAGGTGCTTTTCTGCACTTGAGTCCTTGCTGTACAAAGCCCAGTGCAAGATTATTCTCTGCCCAGTACAACTGTCATCTATAAATACACGCAAAAAAAGCTAGAAAATCCAAACAACCAGAGTGCAAAAGATTTCTCCAAGAGCAATTTTACATGTGCAAGTAGAAGATGTCTTTCTTAATCCTCAGCCTTCACCCTCAGAAACAGTTTTTTTCCATTAGTGATGTCTAATGTAATTAATAGTTAATGATCTGAGTTGTCAGCAATACTGTGGAAGTCAAGGAGAACTTTTGTTCTAGAAGATCTCATCCTCTAACCTGTTTTCATCCACAGCTTGGTAGGGAATGTCAATATTTCCTGCTCCCTGAGATCCCAATTATTGTTCGCCTCACTGAACACTCATTAATTGCATGCACTGAAGCCACATGAAGTTTACACTCCACTCTTAGAGCAGATATAAAACTCAGTCAAGCTCTCCAAACAAACTAATGTTGGGTGTGTTCAGTCAGGACTTTCAACAGCATTTTCACCCTTCTTGGCTCTGGCCTCAGTCTTTAGACCTCCACCACAGCCAATGAAAATCACAAGACAAACTTCCAGGCAACTCCCTCAAAACCTGCTGCACCCTGGAAAGGTGCAGATGGGTGCATTCTGGGAACTGAGCTTACCCAGACTATTTTTAAGCACTGGGAGTTGCTGGATAACAAGTTTTCCATTCATGGAGCCCTCAGCTGCTCTGTACAGTCAGCGCCTAGGAAATATTACAGCTGCAGTAAGTAGACCTAAGTTCCCTATTTAAAGTTCAGCTGTAATAAATCAGAGACATTATGGCTTGAATCAGTCCCCCAACAAGCAGGTATCCTGCAATCAACGATGGTACCTATCAACACCACCAGCATGACTCCACCAAACACTGCCAGCAGCCGTCTGCTGCTCTGAATCACTGGGTTTGCTCATTTCAGGTGCACACCTCTCAAAGACCATCAGGGAATGATCAAGGACTGTAGAAGGACACAAGGATGCCTTTGAAATAGCCAGGGAAATGAAGAATTCATTTGTACTCTCAAATTGCCATTGTTTCTCTGCTCACCCACCCCAGAACAAGCTTTTGTTATGCCAGCTACAGAGAGGTAGGTGGCAGATATGATTGCTGTCACTGTCCACCAAAACTCAGCAGTTTAGCAGTCAGGAGCTCTGAGCAACTCCTTATATGATTCTGGTTTTCTCACCTATCAATTCTGAGAATCAAAAATTATCTATTTCTGGACTTCTTTCATATTGAGCAGGAATTACAGCTAGGGAAAATGACAGCTGGCACACACACACTGCAAAAGTGGGGCTTCCCTCATAAACACAAGGTCACCAGATCTTCAAATACCAAATGGTAACAGGGACAATAACACAAACAGTACCCTGGAGTTCATGTTCTCGTTAATATATACCAGGTTTTCTATCTCTCCCCTACACACAGCCAACATCCCTTCTGTTCCCTGTTTCTTCATCAGGCAGCTGGATTTTAAAATTCACTCTGAAATAGAGGCTTTCTTATAACTGAGAAGCTTCTGCAACAGAACAGAGCTGTTGCATTGAGGACTGCAAGACAATACAAGCATTGTATGGCATTGATAGCATGTTTGGAGTAGCAAGTTCAGCTTCACTGGCATATTAAGAAAATGACAGAACAAAGGTTTTCTACTTCGATTTTTGGTTCTTTTATGTTAAAAAAACCTTTCTGCTTTTTTTATTTTAACAGACAGGAAAAAAGAGACAAGACAAATGATAGGAAAATTCTTCTTGATATCTGCTAGAAAGAATACTGCCTTTCTTTGTTAGATGGTGCATCTCTTCTATAGGTTTTAGAAGACTTTACAAAAGAGGTAGGACCTTGTCGAAATTCCAAAGTTAATTCAGGATAAAGCAGCATGCAAGCTTAAAATGCAACACAAAATTTTGAGCAATTCTACATTCAAACACACATTTCTGAACCAAAGTGACTTGTTCAATTTAGTCCATACTAAGAACAGGTTATACTAAAATTGGAACATGTCCCTGTTTTTCCCAGGTAAATGCTCCCTCCCTTAACACATATATTCAAGAATAGGCACCCCCATGCAATTATTCTGGTACAACTCCAAATGAAGATATGCCTTAAGACATTGTTTATACCTGTAATATAGATGGTAATCACTTCTTTTTATTTTCTGCAGAGAGCTACTCCACTACTATAGCACCACCAGAGAACTAGAGTTGTCCCAAAAGCAGCCCAAGGCCCAGATCATTTAACCTTGGGCTTCATAACTTTTCATAGCTTCATTTCCTACATGTTGTGTACCTGGACCAAAAGGAAAATCTGGTCTTTCAGAAACTGGGCCTCATACACCACAGGAGAACACAAAGTACGGAAAAGGCAGATGCTGGGGCAGGTTTTTATTACCCTCTGAGTAGCATGGTTGAGCATCTCTTGCCAGGCAGAGTCAAACTGACGCTTGTCATCTTCCAGTAGCCTCTGCTCAGCGAGCGAAATGGTCTCTTTTGCAGCACGCAGCACTTCAGTGGCCCTCTGAAAGTCCTGAGTCGCCCTCTGAGCCTCCAGCTGCGCCTAAAGAAAGAAAGAAAAAAAAAAAAAAAGTTGAGATCAGAGACAAAGGAACCCTCACAGTCACGTTTAGAAGATCTATGACACTAATCCCAAGACTTTAAAAGAGCCACACCAGCGTCACTGTTTCTCAACCTTTTACTTGAAGTGACACATATTTTTCACTGGAGTAAATCCTGCTAAGACAGCAGTTCCCACCCAAGAGGTCATTTGCCAAGAAGTGTCTCATGGTGTTTGTGGTGAAAAAACTCACAGCTGATGGCCTACAAAGAAGCACCTGGTTGAAAGATAATACCTAATGATGTAGGTTTTTAATCACTGAGAAACAAACCAAAAGAAAGTGCAGTAGCAAGCTTGTGGCATGTCAAGAACACACTGAGAATGGCACTCCCTGAGTTTAGTCAGGGTGGATTTTTATCTGATACACCATTAATCACGCTGAGGAAATATTTTGAAATTATTAACTTGCTATAAAGCATAAACAACTTCTCTGAGATGGTGGCCACTAATTCTTTGGATGTTCTTTTACTTTGCTATCGCTGGTATACAACTGGTGCAGTAAGTCCCCAGCAGAGACACAAGAATAAACAAGAGAATTTAAAAAAAAATCTTTACCTAAATTTCTCTACATTATATATTTCATAGATTTCTACTTAAAGGAGTATTTTTGAGCTATTTTGCTCAGAAATACAACCCTTCCAATGTAAGCCTCACATTCAATTAATTGAACATCCAGCCCCGTGAAGACAGTTTTCATTTACACTTCAGTGATTTTTCAAAAATAAGCTGGAATTACCCAGTCTGTAACTATGTGAAATGTCTTTGACCACACATGACTGACAGAACAAAATAATGAATAAAACTTTCCATATCATGATATACACAGAAGGAGTCTGAGAATCAAACAGGAGAAAGGACTCTGACGTACAGAATACTACACCGAGGAAGATAAAATCTTATTAATAAAGGAAGAGGTTTCAGTGTGAAGAAATGGTGGTCATTTGGGAAGTGGCTAAAAATCTCTCATACAAAATAAGTGGAACAACAGTGCATTTCTCCAGCAAACAGCTGGCTACACCCCCTCAACACCAGCTGCATCAAATACCTCCACACTTGAGACATCACAGTTATTTGTAAAGGTAATGGAAAAAACCCTTCCCTCCCTCCCTGCCCCATGGACTCCTAATTTAAACACAAGTCTCAAAAGGAAATAAAGCACACTAAGTTTCCCTCACCATGTCCTGAAATAGCAGCCAAGCTCTTCTTACTTCCTTCCCTCTCTCACATGGAGGTACTTCACCCCAAGGTAACCATGCAAAAATAGGAATTATGTGTCAGAGGTCCTTAAATTACTAGCTAGAGAGGGAAATCAAAGTCATCACAATCAGAGCAGTAATTTCCTTCCAGCCAAGGTCCCTGATGCATTTCCTTCTGAAGTGGCTGGTGGTGTTTTCCACACAGAAGTTCATCTAACCATGCCCTTCGCTGTTTTCAGGCAGTTTAAACCACATCACCTTGCCTACAGCCTTTGTGAAGAGCCAGGACACTAAAGTGTTAATTTCCATGCAGAACTGCACATTCCAAGGCAGCACAGATCATTGGGCCAAGGTTAGTGGATGCACAGTATCCTGGTGTAAGTTCAATGCTAATATGATCCCTTTTCCTCTCTGAGAAAAACCCCCACATGTCACGTCACTCTGGTCACCAGCTGCCTGTTTCACACGTATTAATACATTTTATAAATTCAGAATAAACCTGACTATAAAATATTTTTATTTAGCCACTAACAAACCATAACCATGATACCCACAAGCACAAGAAAGCCATCTGAGGATCTTTAAACAAGGCTCAACCTAGGCTTCCAACAAAGAATACAGCAAAAAACCTGAATCTTAGTTTCCTAAAAATTCACAACTTTTTTTTTCCATCCAGTAAGTTTGACCTATGCTAGTAAAGGATTCAAATAGAAATAAAGGCCATAAGTTTCCCATAAAAGTAGTTTGAGATGGGATTTTAAGACAGGAAATAAAATGCAAGACTCCAGTAAGAGCCTGCACCAAATACTACAGAACAGTGCTGAGGATGTTTGGAGGAAGAGCAAGACTAATTTTCATGGAAGACTCTACGAGAGGGAGCCAGGCCCCAGTAACTTCCAGCAATGAGGCTGTGAAGGCAGCTTCAGCTCCTTGGCTGCCCTTCTACATGAGCAGGCCTGCCCATGCAAGAAATGACTTACAAACACACACAAACAGACTGCAGACCCATTCCTAGCACAGCCAGAACCTCACCAGCAAGTAACTGCTTTCGAAACTCCAGTAAAACCAGATCCCAGGGGCAATGCAAGCACAGAAGTGCAGTTTTCTCACCGTAACTGCATCAGCACTGGAAAGTTTCTGTTGGCACAGATACCTGGGTCAGGAATCAAGACATCTAAGCCGGCAAAAAGCCTGCAGAGCATTAGGAGCTGAGATACTTAATCCCCACAGAAAACAACAAGAAGTGGTAGCTTGCAGTACTAATTGTCTTCTGTCATCTTCTGATGAAGGCCTTAAGGGACAATTGACTCCAAAACAGGACAAATGTTTTTATGATAAAAGCAAAATAGAAGCCAAATTTACAGTTCAGTTAGATTTCTGCTTGCACCTGGACCTGCAGGTCATTGAGAGCTGAAGCTGTTAACAGGCAGGCCCACAACCCCTGGCCCATAATCCATTCAGCTTCATGCCCATGTAACTGTGTGGGCAAATGGAAAACTGAAACAAAGCCACACTTAAACACTCCCTCCCAGCTGCTTTTGTTGAATACTGCTCTGCAGTGGAAATTTGGAAACACTGTTTTGTTTTTAAGCAACATAGTTAGTCCAAATAGCAATTTAGCTTCAACAGTTATCTGAAGTCAGTCTACAGTCTTTATTTTAAGCAGCTTACTAAAAGCCTGAGAAAGAATAAAGCCAAATGCTGGGGTAAAGATCAAGACATTTGTCATTAGAAAAACATCAACAGGTTTGTGGCTTTGCTAATGTGAAAGAGGATGCTCAAATATTTTTTTTTGTGTTCTAGTACAGTTACTCAATAATTAACCTTCATTTAAAACTCCCTCCAGCACGTACAAGCTGTTCTGCATCATCACCAAGAAGTTGCTCTCAGTCCCAAGCCCACAGGTCACTCCATTGGATGGAAAAGAGAGTAGCCATGTTCTTCATGTGCTTTTAAAGCCATAGAGAAACCAGCAGGAGCTCACATCTCCATCCAGCCTCCTTACATTGCACATAAATGTTATCACGTTAGACAGTGTCTGCTTCTCTCAAGACCAAAATCCAAAATTCAAATGAATGGTTGAAAACTAGGTTGTCTTCCATCAAAAACTTGTCTTTGCATTGAGAGAGGTTTAGCCCTGGGGTAGAAGGAGAGAAAATGTACTAGGGATGAGGACAAAAATTGCTGAGGGAGGTTGGAGGCAAGTGGGATGTCAACTCTCTGCCTGTCATCCATATCACTGGTGCTTGATGGAGTCTACCCAATACAGAAGTGAGGATCTCTTTCATTATAGTCAGAAGAGCCAGTCCAGTGAAACCTCTTTCTGAAAAGGAGACACCTTGGGAACTTGGGGATCTGTGCCCCAGCTCTCACTGCCACGGTGACACTGATCATTGTGGCTCATTATCAGTGCTTTCAGCCAGGAAACTCAGCTGAATGTCTTGACTGCAGACCCTTTCCCTATCGGTGTAAACCAGCTACAAAAACATCTCCCACAATGTAAATCCCTTCCCTATACCCAGCAGCACATCCAGAAGTCCTGCTGTGCCCACTCAGCCCCCACTCATGGCCAAGAGCTTCCTTTACACCACCATCCACCCTGTGCTGTTTTGCACATGTGACCTCCTCTAACCAGCTCATCTGCCTCCCTGATCTCCCTGGCTCTGATAGGCACAGCCCTGAATTTCCCAGGCAGTTCCCAAAGACTCAGAAGTGACATGCAGTAGCAGCACTCCCAGAAGCAAATCATGCACTGTGGTATAAAACATGTCAGCTTAGAAAATAATTTATGTAAAATTAAAGGGGTGCTGACAGCGTTTGTAACTGCAAGCTATTAATGTATTGCTGAAAGGTGCTCAGTCCTAACAAATCCCTTTTGGGGGACAAAAGCTGCACCCTCATGGGCAGTTCTCTGCTTAGCCTACACATGGCCTTGCACAGAAGGGAACCATGCACAACAGCCACATTATGTTGTCAGCTAGAAATTAAAAAAGCTCTAGGCCCTGGCAAGCTAACAGAAGAAAACAAAACCAGGCACTTTTTTAAATGTAGTGCTCCTGGACCTGGCAGCAGCATACAGACATCTGCTTGTCCACTTTCAAAGCAGAAAACTGTGCACTCATTAATTATGAAATACCATTTTCTGATTAGTCCACATAGCTTCTATTGACTCAAGCCCTCTTTGTAGTCAGAGCCCTTACTCAGCTGCTAACAGAGGATTTTTCCCCACCTTCCCATATGTAGCTTGAACCATGACATATCTCAGTTTCATCTCATCTCTGATTTTTGTTTTTGCTTCTGCACAGTATCACCGACACTGAAACATGGTACAACACAGCTATAACATTCCTCTGAGGTTAGCCAACATCTCATGTACCCTGGTAGGCACTGCTCAGCCTCTGACACGTGAACACACCTGCACACAGCTAACAGCCCAGACAGGCTGCCCCAAATACATGCAGAGGGTTGATTTTGTGGAGACAAGCCTATGCAGAATTTCTCCCCTTGGCCAGCCTCACCAGAGGACCAGACCACAAGTATTGATATTTAATGAAAAGGGCATCACTATCACAACTAGAAAATTTCCCGTTAGAAACATCAGTCAGCAAAGATCAGATATTTTCAAAACTGGCTTCTCATTTATCCAGATGAATCTATCTCATCCTGCACTGCCAAGGCCTTGACATCCACTTTATTGCAGCATCTCTGCATTATTGCCAAAGAAAGACACGAACAATCTCTGTTTATGAGATCACCATAAGCTGGAGCATGAAGGGAACACACAGCTGCTGCTCAGAACAAGGCACCAGCACACCACATGCTAGCCCAAGGCCTTTGCTCTAGAAAGCACTTGTTTGTTACTGCGAAACCAATGTTTCTCCCATCCATTCATCTTTAAAACAATAGTTTAATAGGTACCGGTGAACCGTACTTGCTTACTAGCAAATCGATAATGATTAACTGTGTTCCGGTCCCACTCTTCAGAAGGAAGTGAGTTTCAGATGTTTTCATTCTGGCCCCCTTTCCTTCTTTTATCAACATCCCACGTTAATTTGCTGTGCAAAGCACAACAGGGAACATGTTTTGAAACAGGAACTTTACTCCATCAATCGCCCACTACATTTGCTGTAGCACTGCCTGTCTTCCGGGATCCCTCTGATCACAGTGACTGCACCAGGGCATTCTGCACAAGCTTCTGGCAGGGATGAGGACAGCCAGGATCACAACTCATTGACCAGAGCATCCCTGTCTTACCCATCACTGCAGCAGATTCAGTGATTCAGAAGCCTACAGGGTGAAGGCAGTTGAGTACTCTCTGCACCACTCACAGTTATCACCCACTGAGTGCTGCTATTTCGGCTTCTGTTTTCCTCAGCCAGTTTTAATGCAGCTGGCAGGCAGTAACAAGAGCACCAGCCCAGATGTCAACACAAGGGCCCATAATGCTCAACATCCAAACAACTAACAACAATCTTGGCACTGGCACAACACCATCCACAGCAAACCTGCAAATGACACTAAGTCAGAGGAGGTGGTTTAAAAGGCAGAACCTCAGCCTAGATGGACCTTGGGAAACCTGACTGGGCCAAGAGACACTTTACAACAAGGAGACCTGTGGAGTCCTGCACTTGGGGTGGAATAATCCCACAGTCAGCCCTGTCAAAAAGGACCTGCACATTTCAAGAGGTGTCAGGCTGAAAAAGCTGAAAAGATGTGGTCTCATTGGGAGCAACACAAACCATGTCCTAGGCTAAACTAAGAGCACCATGGCTGGGCAATCCTGCAGACAGATTACACAGAGAGGTTTCAAATCTCCATCTCTGGTGGTTTTCAAGACTTGGTAAAGGCAATGCTGGTGCAATCCAGCAATGTGACAGTTCTGCTTTGAGCAGAAAGTTGGGAGCTGATGACCTCCAAAGGTCCTGTACAACCAGTATTTCTATCAAATACCATATTTTTCTTAGTTTCTCAAGACCTGAAGAACATTTTTGCAAAAAATTTGCAGTTATGCTGAATGTTCTCCTAGATACTCAGACGCATTTATTTTCCTGAATAAACAGATTAGTGGTGCAACTGGGGAGCAAGGGTTTTGTTTGCTTTTTTATGGACCATGACCTTCCTTTCCCCTCTCCCTACAGCTAAAAACCCTGAGTCAAACCGGAACAGAGAAGTAGTAAAAAAACCCAAAAAACCAGAAACCCCTTCTTGCTATACTTCTATGAAGAACTTCTAAAATCCAAAGCCTCGGGAGTGACCTCATTTTGACAGAGCTATATAATCTGCAATGGCTGTTTGCATTACTGACAAAAAATACAGTCTCTCAAGAGTCTGAAATACCCTTGTATTCTTTAAGGAGTTTATCATAAAGCTATACAATTGAACATCTTAGAATTTGTGTTTTTAAAAGCAGATTTGAAGGTTTTTAACTGGACAGAGAAGGCAAAGGGGAGGAAAAGGTGAAAACAAGCCTCGCTAGAGTTTTGTGAAACACAAACCATTTCCTCCCAGCTGCATAACTAATGAAATGCCTATGGAACACTATAACCATGTGTCTCAGTCTCTGCTTTGGAGTAGGTGTCTTATTCTTGTGCTGGGCTTCTTGGTTCCCTACATGCATCCACCCCATCTCTTCTAACAGCCAAATTGTTGTAGAACTGACCTGACTCCTGGTTCTGTGTTACATTCCTGTAGTCTATAAAAAGGCACAGGAAATAAGAGCAGACCTACAAAGCATGTTTCAAGAGACATCTAGCTCTGTGCTAAAGCTAGGTGGTATGTGTAACTCCTTTAAGACAGGATCACGAGTGTGTTTGAAGACCCAGAAGGTTCAGGGCACAACCAACAGCTCATTCATTAGCTGCTTCTGTTACCAGCATGCAGACAGCTTCTCAAAGGCAGAATCCCACCTCCCTTCTTTGAGAGCTGTGGAAGGAAATGAGAAAGCAAATATCTGAACACAGTTTCCTTAAACACTGTAAAGACCAGTCCTGGACTGGACTGAACTGAACAGAATAATCAGCTGCCAGCCCTTCTCTTTTCTCTGGTGGCTCCCATCTAGGTTGCAACTGGGATCTTGTGAAACAAGGGCAAGAATATCCCCTCTGAGCTGATCATTGCCACTCTGCAGTCAGTCATTTGAAACCTACTAGTCTCCTCACTGGTTTTAAGTGATGCAGCTCCCTGCCTTACAGGAATAGGGAGGTGATGCTCACTTGGGTGCAGAGACTGTACAGGAAACACTACCCCAAGCCTTTTGCCCCTCCTTTGTTTTTCATGTGGTTGTTGAGAGATGCTAGTGTGCTTGGAGTTACTCACACTAATTAACGAGTCTATGGTACCAGAACATGACAAATTGTTCAGTCTAATACCATCCAGGCACAGCCTTCTTGGGCATTCACTGGCATCTGCTTGTTAGTTGTGCAATTATTTGTGGCCAAAATTAAGCTGTTACTTTCTGGAAGAGGGGATAATAGAGTATGTCCAGGTTTTTGATCTCCAAGGTAAAAGATCTTATTAAGAGAGAAAAACACCAAGATAATCCTCCCCGATCTACGCACCTGCATTGTGAGAGTTTAGGCAGTGAGTCAGCAAGTCTAGGGCTTAAAGCTGGTTTCTAGGTTTACAGAGGCTCTACATGCTCATCTGCACTTGGCAGCAGCCTGCTTTGCTGGAATTAAATATAGGAGCAAGGAACAACTCCCACAAATACACCCTGCAAGAGGTACACCGCCTTCTTCAGTGGCTTTTGCTAATTATCCACGATAATCAACATTCAGCACACAGATGCAACAGGTATGTTCAGGAGAAACACTGGATTGTTGTCTCGTGTAATTGCCACCAAAGCAGCAAATGTTTTCAAGTAGAAGTTTCCAGAGTGTTCGCAAGGGATTGGCAGCCTGGTTCTGAAAGCACATCTTGTGCATGCGCAGTGGCATAAGCAGAGACAAGGCATGTGGGTAGGAGTTTCACCTGGCTGATGGGCTGTTTGGGACATGTTCTCCCAGTTCCCAGAAAGCCTCACACCCACCAGCAACTGCCTGGCCTCAACACCAGGAATATGCTCTGGAAGAAAGTTCTAGGCTGACCTTGTACACCTTTGCATGCTCACAGATACTTTTGAGACAGTCATTTTCCAAAGGGACATGTTGAAGATAACTATTGACCCTTCAAAACTTTTCCTAGTCAAATTACACAACTCCACAGCACATGTGAATAACAGGTTTGCTTCACTTAAACGAAAAGGTTGCGGGTGGTATCTTGGACTAATGAAGGGCTAAGTCCCTTTCTCAAAGGAAAAAGTTTAGGTAGCAGCAAGAATAGGGAATATGTCAATCCCACTTCACAGCAATAAAATCCTCCTTTGAGAACAAGCCATTAGCACACTTTACCAAAATAAAAGAAAAAGAACTTATCGAGATAACCAAACAACAACAACAAAACAATAAACAAACAACCACCACAAGCAGACACAGCTAAAAGAGGTGGACATTTCTTCCACATATTGGCAACAAAATTTCTCATTTAATAGTACAACTTTTTGTTTGCCTCAATTGAGATATATTTCTTACACAAACTATGGCAATGCAGAGCCACTTGCACACACTAATTTCCTAATACAGAAATAAGACTCTTCAGGTAAGCTTTTCCAGCAATAACAGACAAAAGCTCCAAAATTCGTATGGTTTTCCTAGAAGTCACAATGAAACACACCCAGAAGGCAGTGACCAACATCCATATCACATCTGTTTTGGCAACAGACACTAGCATGAGCGTTTATCACACCAAAATAAACTCTCACCTATCTAGACCACTCTACACAATAAATACTTGGTTGGCTGAACAAATTTCCCGAAGTTGCAAGACTTGTGCTGCCTTCAGCAGTCATCCCTGAGCAATTATCACGCAAAACAGGTACATAGGATATCACCCTGACCTCAAGTCACCCAGGCTCCAATGCCAACTACTATTTTTAGCAGATTATCCTGTCTGTGGCTTACAATCTCTTGAAATAGCCTTTACTAGAGGCCAGAAAAAAAAAAAAAAACAAGAGAGGAAATGGTGAGAGACAACAAAGCAAAGCAACCTTTCCTTTAAATTGTTCTTTTTCCTGTAGATTTGTGTTTTGGCAATAGCTATGCAAGTGCTGCAGTCACGCAAAGGAATGCACAACCTAATCTCTCAAGTTTTTCCAAACTGAAGAGGATGCAAAATGATGTTACTCCAATCTTCAGACAACAGCAGAGGAAAAAAGGAATTCTGTCCTATTTTCGCATCCCAGCACCCTTTGAGAGCTGCTTACACCTTCCTGCCTGTTCCAGCATCTGTTACTGCATCTGTGGCTAAATATAACAGCCAGATCATCTGTATCACTTCATTCTGCCTAAATCAGCTGACATCTATAAAAAAATCCCCAAATTCTTCTGCACCAGCCTTCTCCTTGTTACTTCAAAGAACTGAGGGTATTTCCACATCAACTTAACCCAGTATTACTTCAGATTTACTTGCACAACACTTTTAGTATTTCACAACAGAAAAAAAAAAACATTCTTGAAGGTAGGAAAAATAATTAGGTCATTTGATTCCCAACAATTAATGGAGAGGAGGTTGAACAGCTATCTGACTTTGAACTACTGCCATCCACAATGGCTGAGAACTGATGGAGGCTTTATAGGGTTGGAGAAAGTGGGAGAAAGAGACACCAAAAGAGAGAGTAATTTTTTTCATCTCTCCTAGATAAATTCTTCAAAACAGTTTAAACAGTATTTTCTTATACTTCTGAGAAGAAAAGCAGAAGAGGGAAGAACCTCTAATTTACAGTGCACAGTTAACAAATCTATGTGATGAAGCTCTCCAAGGCACATCAATGAATAACCATAAGAAAACCAATCACAGTTTTTGTATCAATAGCTTATACAAACTAAGCATCCATCAACAGAATAGTGCTCACATAAAACAGAAATGTGGGGTGTATGAATACTGACCTAGAATAACCAGACCCATTCACTGAGGCACAGAGGCTCAGAGAGATACAGGTGATCTAACTTTTAGAAGGGGGGACACATACACACAGAACTTATTGACACAGGTATTTCAACAAACAAGTGGTTAAAATTAGTTCCCACTATCCAAATGTGCCAAGTACATTGTACTTGCAGATGATATTGTTAGAGATGCCACCTCCTCTGCAGAAAATAAAAGTAACAGAGCACTAAATTTAAATCAGGTAAGGATTTTTTTCCATTAATCTGTGAAGTAGCAGTTGCCATTGTTCCCAAACACAGGGCAGATTTGCATCTGCCCCGGACTAAGAGGGTAAAAACCTGCCAGTCACACTGACCTACTGTCCTGCATTAGTAAGGTTGATGGGAAACAAACACATTAAGGAGCTTCCCTTCACAGATCAGATCTTTGGTGTAACTTTCCCAACCCGACCAGGCACTATCTGTCATCCTCTCAGCAGTTTAAGGACAGTCAGTTTGACTCACTCCAACATCACACTGCTCAACCAGGTGACAGAGCCAGAACACAGAAGTCATATTGAGCCAGTCTTTAAGTAAATAAATAAAGTTAATAAATCAGCCGGGCAAACCCTAGCTTATTGACCCAGGTAAGTGACCCTGAGTTCCCTGCTTCCTAGGCTTTGCTGTTACTTTGGCCTGAAGGAAAATGCAACAGAACCATGATTCAAGACTTAAAATACAGTTTTCAAGTTTCAAGCATTCAGGTGAAACAAACAGAACACACCAAGCACAAGCTCTGTGCGGCAGCTGTGAGACACTGAGCCCTTGATTGCAGGGTGGGGACTCCCACACACTGCTCACAGGGTTCCAGATGCAACTGTGCAAACATGACAGGAGAGCACAAGGGGCACTCCACCAAACTTTGAGCATGGCAAAACATTTGCTTGACTGAATCCAAAGTACATCCTGCTTTAGAAACAGCTTACAAAATTCAGTGGATTCCCTGGTGAAAGTCTGGGAAGTGACTCCTCACCCTCAATAATAAAATTACAGATTCCCTTGCTTGGCTTATGTCCTCCTCAGCCTTACAGCCAGTGATGCATCATATGGGAACGAGATTAATATACTGAGAATGCCCTTTGGGATCACAGCAGTGGGAACTCTACATTTCACTAGAGGACTGACGTCACATCGACATGGTTTCCCCAAGATTTAATGAAGTGTTTTGTAATAAAAAAATGAAAACATTGGTGGGAAGAAGGGGTTCAGGCCTAGAACAGGCCCATAGGGAGCAAAAAGGAAAAAAGGACACACAAAGCTTCATAGGCAAACAGGTACAACACAGAGCCTCGAAGTTTCATACTTTCAGGCACTTCTTGCACAACTCACCTATGTTTCATTTCCTTATCATCTCTTTACAGCACTGAGCTTCCCGAATGCTCACACAGCAACTTCCATGTTTCTTTTCCCTTCAGAGCGCACCAGTCATCTCTTCCCAGGCAAGGCTTGTGCTGCCTGCCTGCCTCCCTCCCGTGCCTGCCCTGCCGCAGCGCTAACCGAGGCCATCACATCAGCCTCCATCCCACAGACAGGTTTCTCAACCACCAAGGAAAGTGCCAGCTCAGGAAGGGAGCTGCTCCCCTGCCTCTCCACCAAGTAATCTAAAAATCACAGCCATTTCCATATGGTTGATTTACAGACCCATGGAGTGAGTCACTTCTCACTCCATTCAACCCATCTTCCTAATCCAGACATCATTCCCTCCCATCTCCCACTGCCCCGAGACCAACCAGAGCAGCTGCAGTACGGCCTCCTCAGTTACAAGGGCAAACAATCAGCACAGGCAGGGCACAAACAAGACAACCTACACTGCCAGCCTAGACTGGTTATTGGAAAAGGCTGCAGCAGCAACATCCATACAAAAACCAAATAATACAGAACACAAAAAAAAAAAAAAAAATCCTAGCGATCGGACAAGGGGAATGGTTTTAAACTAATAGGGAAGAGATATAGATTACATGTTAGGAAGAAATTATTTACTCAGAAGGTAGTGAGGCACTGGAACAGGTTGCCCAGAGCAGTTGTAGATGCCCCATCCCTGGAAGTGTTCAAGGCCAGGTTGGCTTGGGCATTGAGCAACCTGGTCTAGTGGGTGGCACCCATGGCATGCCCATGGCAGGAGGATTGGAACTAGCTGATCTTTAAGGTCCCTTCCAACCCAAACCATTTCATGATTGTATGATCATTTAACACCAACAACAGCACTGAATTATAGCCACAGAAAGCAGTCAAGTGCTCTGGGTGTTTGGGTTTATTCCTGGGAGAATTTGTAGAAGGTTTATCAAAGTTTATTTTCAAGTTTCTGTATTCCTTCCTTTAAAAATGTGAATCCACATGATAGTTATTTGGTTTATGAACAGTTAACCAGAAACACTGCTTCAGCCAGGAAAGGTCAGCTGGTTGTTCTACTGTAACTGTGCCAATAATTTTGCATTTTACTAGCTCCATGGCAAGTTTCCAAACAGGAATGCAAGTCTGTCACAGTTCTGCTGACATTTAATTTTTGCTTCTCAAGTTTCTTCTCCCTCCACCTTTTTTTTTTCTTGCCAAGATAAACTTACCAGATTAGACAAATCAGTCTTAACTCCTTGTTGTCTTAAACATGAGCATCAGGACTTCAGCTCATAAAAGTAGGATGGGGAAGGAGATCCCTTATGACACGGGAAGTCACTATACTGATGGATAACACACTTAGTGTCTAGCAACCAGAGGGAAAGACCTGGATATCTACCACTGTTGGAACTGGACCCAGGAGCTGTCATCCACACTCAGTACTGCCCTCCTTTCCCCAGCAGAGCCAGCTGGTGCTGTGATCCTATTAGCTCTCACTCACTGAGCAGATTTGGACAGGAAACTTGGGTGCTGCAGTAATTGACACTGGCAAGACCACAGTTTCCAGTTTCTAATTAATTTTTAAGGATGATCGGCAGTTTTGAACCTCCAAGTCACACAAATTTAAAAAGCTTTTGTATCCTGAGCTAAAGAAGTTACCATCTGTAACTTTCCATACTTGTCCCACTACTGTCAGACATCTCAAGCTGCACTCTTAGAAGCTGAGATGCAATGGCCACTTCAGAGAGTTTTGTTCATTTACTGGTTTGATCTCTACAAAGAAGGGTATCAGTCTCATCTGCTGAGGAAGACTCTTCCAGCTAGGTAGGTGTGCTCTTATCTGCTTATACCCCTCCCACCTTCACCATCAAGTGGCTCAGTTCCTCCTCCATTCCTGTTCTGCAAGATTACAGCAGCTACTTTTCATCCTGATTCACTTTGAATATAAAATTAAATCGAATCACATCAAAATTCATATTTGAGAGAGGAAATTTCCCAGTGGTAACTGGGCTCCCCTAAGTTTTGTGAAGACAAGCAGAATGGAAGCGCAGCATCTGAATATCTGAAAGCTCACCTCTAATGATTGTTTATTCACTCAGCTGATTTCTTCAAACAGATGTGGCAATCCGGTTATAAAATATTACATGAGAGAAAGATTATTAGTGAGGTGAGAGAAAGGAGCTGTACAACATAAAAAGTTGCAGCGAATAGGACATGACAGCTGCCCCAGATGAACACAATCTACAACACAGTCTATCAACTGCACTTCCTCTCAAGTATGCCTGGACATCAATGGGGAAGAACCACTGTACACGCTGATTCCAGCAGGTTTTTCCAAGCCTTTTCATATAAAAGAGTCCTGCTTAAGTGTGCCAACAACATGAAAAAAATAATTAGTTGTAAAATCTAAGAACACTGACACAAGAGGAAGCAGAACATGCGTGTCCTCCAACATATTGCTGTATGAACACATGGTACAAGTGGGTCCTTTAGTGAGAGATACACAGAGATATGACCTAGCATAGATGTTTCACCTATCTTTGCCTGAAGCAAGTTTTCTGACACTTTTTTATAAAAGCTAAATGAGGCAGGGGGGCAGAGGGGTAAAGGGAATATCACAAAGCAAAACCACATCCCTCCCAAATAGGCTCATTTCTAAAGATGAGCAAAGCATCCTCACCTATTCCCAATTTGAGCCAATAAAAGGTAACCCCTCACCCTGTCACAAAACCAAACCAAACCAAAAAAAGCCCACCACCAAACAAAAAACAACCAACAAACAAAAAAGAACCAAAAACAACCCAAAAAAAACACTAAAACTCAATTAAAAGCAATACTCCCAGGGTTTTTAGTCAGGTTAGGGTCACTACAAATGCATGGATTGTTTTATTTGTGGGGATGGGAACACATTTTTATCAGATTCTTTTTCCAGCAGAAGCAAAGCAGAAAGCCAAGTCTGTTCAATTTGTCTGTGGGTTCACAAGTGATGATGTATGGATAACAGTGTTTTAATGGCACCTCTCACCTAATGACCCCAAAATGCTTTTACTTCCCTTAATGAACTCAGCTTCACAGCAGCTTGACAGCTTCATTTTACATGGGAACTGAGAGAGAGATGAAGTCATTTATCTGTGCCATGCAACAGCACAAAATCAGCTCCTGCCAGCCCAGTGATTTATGCATTAGACCACAGTTGCTTTTGCACAGCATCCTGTCCCAGAGCATGCTGTCACCAGGGAGGTAACACACTTCCCAGCTCTGTCACTTCTCAGACACTACTGTGAACACTATTGCGTAGGCACTTTCCAGCCCCAGCCCTGCAAAATGTTAAGTCAACAGTGGCTTAAGACACTCCTTACCTCAGAGGCTCAGGACTTCTGTTTACATTATTAATGTTTCCTGGCAATTTCATCCTTCTTCTCCATTATCTTTGGGCAAGAAAAGTCTAATTCTTCGACTAGTCAACTAGGGAAGCAGCTACTAGTGGGAAAAAAATTAAAAGAAAAAAGAAGAAGCTACCACACACACCAAACAGACATGGTAAGTTTGATTTTCTGAACATTTAGAACCTGGGCCACCTTCTGGACTACAGAAATTTCATATTGCTGCAACGTGGGCATTGCCTGTGTACATGCACAATCCTCCGCTATGTGCCAAGGTTTTTCCAATGGGCATTACTGCATAGGTTACAGAACAACACGAAATGACAATATGCCAAACAAAAAAAGTTCTCACAGCACAACTACTTCAAAATTTGATTAGACAACAAATTGGAATCAAAATGCTACAAAACAGTAAGGTGTGTCTGCAATCAACACAAAAGGCCCACTGCCGTACCAAATGAGAATTCACAACAAACAGTTCTGTCTTGGCAGAAGTTACATGAAATCTCCTCAAGCAAGAATGTTAGCTAGATCTCACTTGAGTCTCAGAAAAATCCAAATATTACTGCTTTGGTACCAACAGAAAGCATCCTGACTCCCTGAGCCACCATTTCAGATGGCAAGGTACTCAAATCACGACACTAAGGGACCACTGTTCTGGTAAAGCAAAGTTTCACCCTGAGGTAGGCCAAGCCCAGGCCCACTTGGCAAACATTCCACAAACAAGATGCTACAGGACTTTTGCCCAGCAGAGTTAATTTGTTTTGAATTCCCCATGTTCTGTCAACACAGGATTGCACAAGATGGGGATAAGGGTGAGTAGACAAAGGGCTCAAGATCCTAAAGCTTCTCCAGAGTCATGCTTCAGTTGGTGACTTGGTTTTTGATGACTCCACATCACTGCCCTCACACATTATTAATGGGTTGTGTCTTAGTAGATGAAACACATATTTCCAAGAGAGACTCATGCTGGTGCCAAGTGAAAGCAAGCTCCTCAATGTGACTTAATACAGCTTGCATCAGGCAACTTACCCTGCAGCTGACATCTTAAATGCCAGTGACTCTGGACAACTCCAGCATTTCTGCCAAACTAAACGTCATTAATTGTGCAATTCTTTATTTCCAAAAGGCTTAAAATTTATCGGTCATATTTTTACTTCCCTTTAGTAAGAACAATAAACAGGAATTTGCACTTCCCTTTCTCTTACAAGTAGAGTCATGCATTTTTCCCTTATTGTTTAATTAAAGCTGTTCCAGCCCCCAAGGACCTTGTGCCTATATTTTTGGAGGCAGCCTAGTGGCTCTAAAACAACTGTAAAGACAGAAGGAGGAAAACATTCTTTGTAGGACAGATGTTATTATGAATTTAAATGGAAAAAATAACAAGTTGCTCCCCTGATTTCTCTACAGGTTTGCAAATCAAAGTAAAAAGAGAGATGCGAACTGGCACCTAACCATATTAATATTTTGGTACATTCCTCCAGTTTCATACCTCCCTACCTACTCACCCATTCTCCATGCTTTATCTTAGTGGATTTGCTCCCAGTTAAGTGGAACTTTTCTAGGTTAAATTAAAACTAGAGAAACTCTTTAGGCAGATGCTTTACTGATGACTGGCATCAATCTTTTCAATCTCCCAGTTTCCAGATAGAGTCACCATCTTTCAATGCTTGTATTCATCTTGGCCCTCACAATTTTCCATTTTAAGATGTTATTAGACAAAGAACCAAAGGGAAACCAGAGCCCATCTTCTATCTCTGTCTACTCAGTAGATAAAAAGCAAGAACTCTGTTCCATGACCAGATTCACACCACAAAATGAAAAAAATATGAAATGAGTGGTTAGAAGGGCAACCAAAGAAAAAGGCATCACCTGCGCTTTAAAATAAAGCTATCAAGAAATTAAAAGACCACCGAGTGTGTAGCAAATAAACAGATCTGAGGTAAATAGCATTTAAACCTAGCTAGTGACAGAATGGATTGGGAGAAAAATTTGGTTCTCTCTAAGAAGCCTACTACTGGAGCAGTGATTCTACTAATTTAAGGACCTTCCGTGGCTTGGGTTTCTTACTGGTCTTGCAAAGCACCTTTGAACCCAAATGACTGAATGGATTTCAGGGGTAGCAGAGACATAACAATACAAAATTCCACTTTCAGAACATAATCTGCTGCCAGCCTCAGGACAGAGGGCAAAGTTCACTCCCCTGAGTGTGTGATGTTACAAACCTCAAAGTCAACTGATCTTCTGATTTTTTCTTGTACTGCAAAGTGTGTACTTCTGCCATTGACTTTTCCAAGTGTAACTCTTGAAGTCCTATGCATGCTGTGCCTTACACAGCTATTTATAGTAATAGAAGTATAAGATCACATTCAAGGCAGAGTTGCAGGGATTTTTTTTCCAAATTGATAGGTAGATACCTTGCTTGCTGTGCTTTGAAGTAGTTTATCTATTTGCTTCTAGTGTGCAGGATTAATCCTAATAGCCCCTACACCTCATCCCCACCACCTGAGACAATGGGTCCAAAACAATGCTATGCAATTTAAAGCATCAGCATAGTTATATATTATCATGTATGCCACATCCCATCAGTCCAGTTCCTGCTTCACCAACTTTCAAGGGAAAGAAGCTTGTTCATGCCTCTCTTTCCTGTGTGTTATTCTGAGGATGCATTCTCTTCTCTCCTCTTACACTAAGAGTTTACTCTCTGCCTCCTGGCACACACCTACCCTACTTTTCTCATCCCTCTACCTACTTTTATGAACAAAATCCTTCTGCAATTTTCATGTATTTCACACATGCCACCCCATCTCTCACTCTCCCCTCGAACACAATCACATCCCAGCTACCCAGCCACAGATGCCACCCCACACATCCTCCCAGTCAAGCACACAAGTAGCAGCTCTAGGCAGTTCTTCCTGACTCTTCCTGCCTCAAGAGAAAACAGAAGTAGCAACCAGGAACAGGCTCCCCCTGGGGAAAAAACAAAAAGCCCCACCACAAACACCCAGCAGAAGCACTGCTTAAGCCACCACATACGCAACTCTCAGCAGCTCTTTCTCTAAAGTGAGATGCTGCCTGACACATCACAAGCTTTCTGGCTTTCCCTTCATCCAGCAGGTCACACTCTTACTTCCACACCTCATCCCTCCCTGAGCTACACAGGCCTTTCAAGAACCAAGCAGTAGTTGGGACATGGGAAATAAGGCCCTGATGACAGAGAAAGCCGAGTCCAGTTTGTCCCCAAACCAAAACACTTCAGAGCCACGTTTGGCACGTTCCTGCTTCATCACAACACAATCAGCACCAAACCCTGCGTGTTTCCCCCAGCCCGCCCCACTCCAGCTTCTTTCCCTGCAGCTTCCAGCTGCAGCCATTTAGCTGCTGAGCATTTTGCTTTAAGAAGAAAAAACAGATACACAAAGTGTGCACTGTATTTTCAAATAATTACAATCACTGACAGGAAAGAGCAGGGCTCTGAAAGGCCATTTATAATGGGAGAAGAGAACTAGTCTTTTGCTATTGTGCCTGCTGTAGCTGTTCTAGGTTTGAAGAGCATGTGCAGCTGTGGCTGTGAAGAAAGAAATACATTTTGCCATTTATTCCCATGGCTGACATGCCACTGAAGACACAGACCAGTGTCAGCCAAGTGCATATGCTTAGGATGTTATTAATAGCAGGAAAGCAACACCACTAGTGTGTGCCCTCCAGCTACCACCACAAGCTTACAAGGCAGAAAGTTCTTACCTGCCTGGCCACCCTCCGGGCTTCCCAGTAAGGTTTAGAGTCTTCTACAGCTTTTCCAATCTTCTTTACCAGTTCATCCAGTTTTACTGTTGCCTCGACCAGCACAGAGCGGAACTTCTGGCGTGCATCCTTCAAAACGTTGCAGAAAGGAAAGAAATGACAAAGGCAAATTAGAGCTTTAAAAATTATTTCTACTTGTTCCTTTTTACCTTCAGGTTCCTCTTTAGATTCACACACGAGCTGACACGTTCAAAAGAGTGACTGTCATCTGGACTAAGCCAGAATTCTTCAGTAGAGGAACCCAGGAACCCAGAGCCAAATCCTAAAGCTGGTATCCTGGACACCAAATCTTTGTCCTTCAGAGGCAGCTTTTACATAAAGCCTGCAACAGCCTGTTCTAGATGTTACCTCTGGCTGGGTTTCTCAGAGAGGAATTGTTTGTAAATTACTCACTCAGGGAGGAGGCAAACAGCAGTGTAACAAGTTCTGAAAGGGACTTCAATGGCAAAGAATAGATAATGCTGGAATGGTGCTGGCAGGCAGGCCAGATCCCCACAGCAGGCTTGCAAATCAGCTGGAATTGACATAGAAAGCCCATCTTTTCAGCTATGGTTTCTATCAATGGAGAAGGGCACCTACAGTCCACTTCATTGTTAATATTTTCTATATTTAAACAAAGTAAATTCCAGCTACTTCCAAATGGGATGAGTTGCCCTCCTTACATGATTAGCTAAAGCAATTAAAATATTTTCTCTACTCCACTGAAATTTCCACACATGCAAGCAAAGTGATTCTGATTTCAATCCCAGAATCAGACACTGACTCTAAATATGTGAAATTACTGCAGATTGATGCAAATTCAGGCTGGGACCTGGCCCAGGATTTAAGGAGATGAAGAGGAAGGGCCATGCTTAAGCTCTCAACAAGGCTTGTAACTCTAATTAGAGAGCAGCATTTATGCAGACTGCTGGAGTGACATGTTGATAATCAGGAAGCAGCTGCCTTGAAGTGCCCTAATTCAGGAGGGTTTTGTCATTATTGTTGAGGATTTCTAGAATGCAAAACTGCTTATTCACTGGAAGATTTAAAATACATTGGAAGCTGCCACTATGCACTCAGAAGTGGAAAAAAAGCAACAATACATCAGTTTTTACAGAAAAAGCAACATACTTCTGTAAAATCTTCTTTGCTTCCTTTTTAGTGTTATGTAAAACCTGAACCAGCATCAGCATTATTTTAGTCGAGTGCAAATAGCTTTGGATTCTTAAGGTACTTCAATTTATTCTAAGGAATTATTCAAATAGGTAACAAGGTCAAAAATGGAGAATTAAATGGACATTAACTTATCATTTCATTAACTCAAATCCAGTCAATAATTTCATTTCTCATTGAAAGTCTGAAATATATCATTTAAACAATATGTATTGAATCAATGATTTTCTCAGTGAGAATTTGAATATTTCCAATTAAATTAATGGAAAATACATGGTTCACTGCTCAAAATGAGTTTCACATGCTACTGAAAAAAGACTCCAAGCATGATGACTATATTGCAAGAAAAATATTAAGTACTGAAGTATATTTAACAAAGAAAAAAACTCTCTTCAGGTGCAGGAACAGAATTAAAAGTTCATTTCTAAATGAATGAGCCTAAAGATTTCTTTTCACTTTCTTTGTGAAAGCTGCATATAAGGACATTAGTCATGCAAAGCAAATAGTTTAAGTTTAAAAAGCCCTATGCAGTGACTCCTCAAAAAGTTCAGTTCCCATGTTTGTAAGACAAACACTTGGAACAAAGAAGTCATCACTACCAATCTGTGCTTGGAGACCTACCCCAAATTTATTCATGTAATAGTTATATACAGTCTTATCCAACAAGAAAAAGATGACTAGTCTCTATTTGGAGTTTAAAAAAATTAAACCAAAAGACACCAAGGACAAAGTCAACAGCAGCTTCTGTACCCATTCACCTCCTTCTAACTCTGATGAAGCAGATACAAATTACTGAACTCTTAAGTGGTCCTCTAACTGGTGCCTGAAGCACAGGTCTTACAAATGCTGAAACAGACGTTTGCCCATGAGCACAACTCCACTCCAAACGGTAGTTAGTTACACAGAATAGGAGGCTTCAGCTGAAAAACATACTGATGTGAACTTTCAGTTTATTATTTTCTTCCAAAGATGACTGGTTCCTCTTTTGAGGCTTTATTTAGGTCTGACCACCCTCATTCTTGCAGTGAAGAACAATAACGAAAACCAAAACACCCTAGAACTTTATATCTGTATCATCCATCAAAAGACTTAAAGTGACATTTATTCTCAGGCTCCTCCTGACTGTCAGGAACACAAGCCTGCAGGCTCCAACACCTTCTGCATGACAGAACAAGCAGATGCTCATTCTCTGCTGGGATCAATCCCCCTACCAAAGGTTTCCAGCCATCCCCTTCAGACCCAGCAACAGGATGCCGAGGTCTCTGTGGTGTGATGCCAAACCCATGCCCTCTGCTGCACTACACGCACTACTTTTACTCTCCGCCAGCCCCAACTACATTATAAAAGCAAAGGATTCCACACTGTATATCTATACTGTGTGCGCTCCTGTGGCAACCCAGTGCCTTCACACCACCCAGCTTCCTCAACCCAAACTGACTCAGCTCTCCTGACCATGCCTCTGATCTGGGAGCTGTGGCTCACACCTCCTGAGAGCAGGGTCACAGCTCCCTCCTGCAAACACACAGCTGAACTCCACGCCTCGGTTCAGTGTGTGGGCCCTGCCACGTGCTGGCAGAGCATCTGCAAAAGACATCACACTTGGAACAGTGCAAAACTCCCCTGGCAGGTAATCCTGGGGAAGTATGAACAAGAACTACAGGTGCAGCAGCTAATTTTACTCTTCATGTGAAAATGGGGAGGGGTCAGAAGCACCATGGCAATTGCACCAGTAGGACTTGGTGCACTTACTTCTTACATGACATGAAAAGTACATCTGTTGTTCATGGAAATATATAGGCCTACGGTCAAGGCAATAATTTGGGAACTTATTTAATTCACTGCTTTGTCTGGCTTCCCATGTTACTGTCAGTGAGACGCTGCAACCCACATGTGAAGTGGTTCAAAGCTATAAATACTCTTAATGGTGTTTTCTGTAAGGACACTCACACCAAAAACTCAGAGGCTCAAAATAGCACATCACTGCAGTTCATCCGTGGTCCCCAGCATAGGGTAAATCCTACATCCACGTTAGGAAGACAACCACAATACTTTCAACCTCCTTATCAAATCCTCTGGGTGTGACTTGCCCCTCCATACAAGTGTTACTATTTAACTGCCAAAGTCTTGCTTCAGTTACACCTTTATCTAGCACACATGGATAACACAGGAAGGAAAATATATCAATTTCTGCAACTTGTTGTCATGAGCAAAACAAAGACAGCACAGCATATGGCATAGAAATTTTCTAGCACAGTCCTCAATCTCTAGTTTCTATATTTCACTTTCTTGAAAGATAATTCATTCCAGCAGAAATGCTGTTCATTGATAACATCAAGTATGCAGCCTTAGGTACTATGTAAGTCACTCACCATTTCTGGGGGTGTTTTTAGGGTTTTGGTTTTGTTTTTTTAAAAACACATAGCTTTGTTTTTCTCATCACTGCACTGAATACATACACAGATTCTAACAGAAGCAATGCAACTGACATGAGACATCTTAAACACCCTGACATTTTCAAAGCATGTTTTCCCCTCTACTCACTCCTAATCTTCTGTGATCATTTTTAAGAACACCTTGCTGCTGATTTTAGAAATAGAAAGGTGACATTGCAAATGTTAGCCAGTCAGCTTTCAATGTTTTTTTCCCCTCCTATTTGCTCAAATGAGAAGATGATAAACCTTTTCCAAGCTGGACAAAAGCCAATTATAGCACTTTATCCTCAATGTATGTTGCAAGGTAAAAAAAAATAAGTAGCAGGAGAAGCTTTTCACCTAAATCACAGCCTTAATAAGTAGACTCTCACTAGCTAGGTGTTTGTCATACACACACTTTAGCAGGCAGAGCACTCAGTGCACCATATGAACAGATGCAGTTTACGTTTCAACATCTTGTTCTACGGCCGCAAGAGCTCCACGCTCATCAGCTTTATTCCTGGAAATCCTTAGCACTTTTCTTTCAAAACAGATTTCACTAGCACTATCTTAGGGGGCATGCCAGACCTCTACCCCATATATGTTTTTGTTGCAAAAGTTCATTATTAAAAGCAGACTTTGTTTCCAATGACTTGCTGTTGGGCAGCTATTTGATACTGCACCAAAAGAGGGACCACACTTAAGGACAGGTCATCGTTACAGCAGCATTTTTAGGATCCACTCTCAAAAGTGGGGAAAACACTAAAATACAACTTTCAGTGTATACTGCATGATAAAAAGCATGCTTGTTTTCCTCTCTCATGAGTGATGGTGATGAGCTGGTGTTAGATGCCAGGTGACAGGCAAATAACTGTTTCTGCCCGTCAAGTAAAACTTGTATTTTCAAACAATTTTATTTTTAAAATGAGCTTAACATATCAACCATGTCTGAAACATCGTAGTACCAAGCACATCTAAATTTCATTTGTGAAGGTTGTCCCATGACCGTTCTGCCAGTCTGGTGTGTAGAACCTCCAACAAGCATGGGAGGTGCATGGGAAATGGAACTGCTGACTGAGAGACAGGCTTCATCTATTTCCAAGAGACTGACAGTATTCATACCCACCTCCTCTGTTACAAAGACCTACCAGCTGCAAAGGCTCATCTCTGAGCTAAACCAGCATCAGTGTCATACACACACACCAGGCAGATGCACAAGGTGTGCTCAGAAATCTACCCTCAAGCATCAAACCAGTTAAAGAGCCTTTTAACATTTATTTGGTACCCGAGCAGCTCAAGTAAGCCAGACTGGCGACCAAACCTTGAAAATAAAGTGCAAGGAAGGGGATAAGTAGTATCTCAATTTTTAAGGGATAGGAAAAGTCTTCAGTTTGTTTTTTTTTTTTTTTTAGGCAGCTATTAATTTGCCACCTAAGAACAATTTAAAAAATCAGTACCTGAAAATTGCTCTAACCTCCTGCTTGCAGGCAGTTATAAACTGAGACTACCAATACTTTTTACTACAAATGTTTTTAGTTCTCTTAGAAGAAGAGAGAAGAAAGAAGGCAGGGGAGGGCACTGGGTGCTCCTTCTAAAGCAAGATTTCTCCACCTAACCTTTCCTCTCTCAGGCTGGAAACCCATCTCTACTTCAAGGACATGAATCAAGTAAAGCCCTTTGACTCACTTGGTTGACAAAATCTTTCCAGAGCCACAGCAGAGGAAGAAGCCTTTCCTTACTCATCCTTGGATGAAAGCAGAAGACAAAACAACCAGCAATTCACACACAGGAGCCATTTCCTATGGAAGCAAGTAGATCATAAAGAGATGTGGAAAGATTTGTCCTGTTAGTGCTGGACAAATCCATCACACATGTGTATCCTCCTCCAAAAGCCAGCAGGAACACCAACCAGTGAGCTTCTTTGCCCTTATCTCTGCATTCTTTTGTGGACATTGGAAAATGCTGCACAGGGATACTGATAAGGTGGTGGATGTTTCCACAGATAGCTGTTTCCTCAAGCCAAGTAGGCATGCTCAGACTGAAATTCCAGCCACTGAGAGGTCATTTTTCTAAAACCTGAAAGATGGAGGATTTTTTTTTTTAAATCTACTTAAATTTTTTATGTGTGACAGGGTCAACAGCTCAAGGTTTTTTTTTTCCTACAGGCAAGTATTTTAGTGAAGAAGTAAGAAGATTTCTAAATAACTGGTGAATATCTGCCTGCCCATGGGAAGCAGTGAATGAATTCCTTGTTTTGCTTTGCTTGTGTGTGCAGCTTTTACTTTACTTAACTGTCTTTACCTCAACCCATGAGTTTTCTGACTTTTACTCTTCTGATTCTCCTTCCCATCCCAGTGGTAGGGAGGGAGCAAGAGGCTGTGTTATGCTCAGGAGCCAGCTGGGGTTAAACCACAACAAAAAGTCAGAAGTTGTTCCCCTTCTGAGAGGGGTTCAAATGCTGACAAGGCTCACAAGTGAAAGAGCACCACAGCTAATAACCCCTTTCCTTACATTCAACAACCATCCAGGGTGACCTTTATGATAAATCCAGGACTACAAGCAACACAAAGTCTTGCAGATCAGGACTAGAGGATCTAGGCAGGCACACAAGCAGGATCCCAACCAGGCCCTCTAATAACAAGCATGGCTGAAAGCAGCACTAGTTCAGCTCTAGTTTTCCTGCACAGTATCTCCTGTGAACAAACATTGGCAAGCTCGTAGCTCCAGCAACCCAAAACCTCTAACAAAAACCACATTTGGGATAGCTGGGATTCCAGTGGTAATTTTAATGGTATGTGCTGCATTTCCCCTCCCCGCAATGCTGCCAGAGGGTCCCCAGGTGAATTTGTTATATCTGAGTTGCACTTTCAGAGCCCAAGCCCTGTATGAGTTGGCTGGACAGGCGAGTCATGCACATTTGTTAAGTACATTCGCAGCTCCTGATGTGAGATCAGATGGAGATGCATTTCCAATAAACAGGAAAAAAGCTCTTTCATTTGGCCAAAACATACTTCTATCTCCCCTGCAAGATGTTTCCCCCAGCTCTTCACAGACACTTCAAATATAAACAGGGACATTATCAAAGCCAAGTGTTAAATCCCTCAGAGAACCCTTATCATCCTTCTGCTGTGTCAGTAATGCTCAGCGTTGCACTTAGTATGAGCAGCATTATGGATTTTAAATCAAGTCTAATCAAAGATTCATTAACAGGCAATACATTAACACAACATATAACTACCAGCCACTCAGTGCCCTTCAGCAGCTCTGCAACTCCTGAACAGGCTGCAAGCATCAGCAGGTCAGGGTATTTCTTCAGGGTTTAATAGGATAGGTCAAAAGAGCAAAAAATGAGTAATTCTTCCACATAAAAGAATAGACGTAGCCAACTTCACGGTATCTGTTCAAGTCATGCCATGCATGTATACCCAGTGCTCTCACAGGTTGTATGGGTGCAGAACTTGTTTTAAAAGATTAAAAAAGGCAAGCTGTTCAACTTAAAAACAGATCATATGGCAGTTTCAGTGCAGAACTTCAAAAAAAGAAATGGCAGGCTGGTCAACTTAAAACAAAATTCCCCATTTTATCACCTCTGTAAGCAGCAGACGCCAATATTTTCTACATTGCTCAAACACGGACATTCCTGTGGCTATACCAAGACAGTGCAGTCTCAAAAATCCTAGAAGCCTCTACTGAATTCAGCCCTGTAACATTTTCCACCGGGTAAAGCAGCATTATTACTTCCATTCTGCAGAGTACGGAAGCATGGGTTTAGAAACATTTAACAGCCTTTTTTTCCTGTTAATGGGAACTGGAGACAGCCAGCGGTCCCACTTAGAGCAACTCGCACAAAGCTACATACAGGAAGTCCAGAACAGTCTTGCAGAACTCAGATGCCACAAGGTTACCCTTCCTGCTTATCAGAGAGTACATCAAGTCACAAAAATATGGGTGTCTTTTTCTGAACTTCCTTCAAAGAAATATACCTTCTACTCAAACACTCTCATTGCTTTTCCAGATTATTCTGGGGGAAAAATCAACAGTGGGAATGTATGGACCACAAAGTAATGCTACAGAAAGCTGGCAGTCAGCATCTTGTGCTCTAAATAATGTAATGATACATCCATGTTCCCATTAAAGATATTGAAAAGATGAAAAAAATGATACTAGCAAGACAGGACAAATATAACACCATTGTCTGGTTAAAAAACACCCACACACATCTTTCTACCAATGAAATACAGCAGGAACACTGCAAACTACGAAGGGGTAGCAAAAGGGACCCAAAGCAGCTAATAAGAGACAAAAGAGCAAATCTTCAAAGGGAAACTCAGCATGGCTCTCCCAGAAGCCCACATTTTCAACAGCCTTCATGGATTTTGGAAGTCTTTGAAGCAGAATGATCCCAATTCCAAACTCCTCCTTCCAAATTCTGGATTTATCCTATAAGGCTGCTTGGTAAATCTTTCTTTTCTTGTCCAGAGTATGAATGCAGAGATTTTCTGCTAACCACAAGTGTTGGGTGTCATGGGATTTTTTTTATTCCTTTCCCCTAGAAAGGTTTTAAATCCATTTTAAATGCATTTATCAACCTGTATATAAATTAAGCCTTGCTTACATCATCCAGCTGCATTTGTCCTCAATATGTAAGCAGATCAAACATAATGAAAATCTTTATGGATTAAAAATTATGCAGTTGCATGATACCACAAACCGGCATCCAGTAAGATTTTTGGATGGAAAGTGACGAGGAAACTTTAATGAAAGCATACTGTTGGTTGTATTTCACCTTAATTCCATCAAAAACTGCTTACAGCAAGTACTACAGACAGACCTGCTTAATGGCAGAGTGCAGAGAATGATTATATGATTTCTACCTATCTAACACCTGGTACTTACTTGGGTAAGTAAGCAACAATGTAAGACCAAGCTAATGTGGAAATTCTGCTCTTTTATTTACAATTACATTTCCAGGAGCTTTTCAGACTCTATAGCTCAGCACGTGTCACACACACAGTAGCTACAAATCTGCAGGCTCAACAAACACTTGATCACATGAATAATTTTAATCAAGCAGCAAAATCCCATCTTAAAGTCACTGAGACTTATTTCATGAGTATGCCTTTGCATTATTATTACTATTCCATCTGCTTCATAATATGTCCTCAGTGCAAGGTTATGACAAAATTAATGAAATCCAGGCAACTATCCATAGCACCATCTTTCAATTTCAGTACCTCAGCATGAAATAAGGAGACTGAAAAGATACATATAATGATTATTTTTTTCAATATAAGACTCCTAAAGTCCATTTAATCGGTACTGTGGCAGACTAGAATACTGATTTTTAAAGTTCACTCATAAAATTTAAATCATGCTAGTGACACTGAACAGTTTTCACAGCAAAAATACCATTTAATTTTGCATAGCAAATAGTCCCCCATTTAACTAAGTTTATTTACCAATAAATTCATGATCTACATGCCACAAATGACAGAAAATGCAAACAAGTGGGAAGAAGAAAAAAGATACAAGACAAGGCTGCTTTGTTTCCAAAGATCATAACCCTATTTTCTGTTCAGTGCGCTCAGTGGATATTCCAGTATTTTAAAATTCTACCAAGAACCACCCCATGCTTGAGGTACCCATCTCATGAAAAGATACACATGAGGAAAAAAAAAATTAAAAAACAAATAAAACAAACCATACTTTGACATTTTGAAGGTACGGACAGAAATCTACAGATATGCTTTTATAGTATGTTCATCACTGCAATCTCACCATGTTTTGATAAAGTCTTCAAAACTTTGTAATGATATCAAAATTATTTAGGATGCAAAGTCATATTTTATGCCAGTTTTTCTTTAACAGGATATTCATCTTACACTTGCACTGGGTTTATCTTCTTTGTTTACCAAACAAAAGAAAATTTAGACACACAAATAGGCCAGTTTGGTTTGCTTCACTATTAGATCAATAATGTCCAGCCTTCCAGAATAATTACCAAGTAGAGGAAGCTCAAATTTAGGGATTTAGAAACAATTTCTTCAGAACTTGCTATCAGATTTTATCCACGAAAACCTCTCTGTATAACCAAGTTTTTCATGTCAACTTTGCTTCATCACCTTCCTTGCTCAAGGTGTGATGACAAAAAAAGGCCAAGATAACAAGCTAAAAAAACTCCAAACTGCCACAAAAGAGAATATCCTGGCAGACAGCTGTATGGCAAAAACCTCTTAACTGAATAAACTTTCCCTGTCTATAACCAACAAACACAAAACAGTGACTTGTAAAAATAAAACTTGTCTAAGCTTAGTGTCAAAACCTAAAAATAAGTCCTGGCAGTGGTGGTGTGTGAGGTTCACCACACTGGGTTTTTACACTGTCAGCATACCTCTACCTTCTCCCTTTCTGATTCAGCTGTTAACTCAATTCCTACCTTTAAAAAAAAACATCACCATACTGTTCCTGCAAAATTACCATTCAGGATGCACAAATTCAGGAGGCAACCTACTCAAAAACACTGTCCTGTTGTCCACAAAATCCAACATGCACAAAAAGAAAACGCAAGGATAAATTCTGTACCTCCAGCTCCGTCTCTCTGCGATTGATATCATCTGTAGATTGATTCAGTTTTTCTAGCTCCCCCTAGAAAGAAAGAAAATCAGATGCATAGTAAGAAATCAGGGAAAAAACATGTCTGAGAAGGCTCATTCAGCATCCCCACTGAAAGCTCACAGGGGCTGTGGCTTACGAAATTAGTGAAAAGAGGAAACCTTGAGATGTTTAGCTTAACTTTGCCACTGGTTTTCCACTTTGCTACTTAAAAGAAAAAATAATCAGAGAAGCTCTATAGCCTTATGTTGAGGCAACACATTTCCTGTTCTGGCTACTACTTCCACTATTACAAATAAACACAAAGTACAGTAAGTGCTGTCTCGATAATCTATATGGTCAGTATCAGCGAGGTACTAGGAAGACAGACACACCCACCCCAAAAGATTAGCATAAAGTTAATACTATCACAGGAAACACGCAGGAAAAGGGCAGAACTGATAAGAAACACATCTTTCCACACAAGAGGCATTTTATTTTGGATTTTTCCAAACCATTTCATAACACAGCCAGTCAATGGGACATACAATTATGTTTACATAGCCTTCCTGCCAACATTTTGATCCCTTAACAGCAAAAACAAAGGCGTTAAATCCCTTGAATAAATATGTAGTAGAGGTGGTGTTGGCATGAATGAAGCTATGTAAAAATAAAGCTCATTCTTAATTACTTTCTTACCACAAAAAGCAAGTCTCAGGAGGAGATCTGATAGTTTTCTTTATCTGAGCAACATGTTCCTTCATGCAAGACTATAAGATTTTTAAAAGGAGTGTTCTCCCATTTGAACGTTATTTAATTGTCAACCAGTGTAACAGAATACGCCTTGAAATGTTTTGCTGTACAAGCCGAACATTGTAAATTGATTGTCACTTGAGCAGTTTCCCACTAGACTACAAGAATAACTCTGGTTACAACCAGAAAGGAATTAATTACAACAGTTTAGCTCTCTTATCCTCAGAGGTCAGATTTCATTTCCCACTCCTAGGATTTGGAAAATACCTATTTGCGTATCCATGTTGTCTGAAACAAACACTCATCCAAAAATTACCTAATTGTCTCTTACTGTAAGGCTAAAAACCTTATGGCTCTCGCGGAAGCAGACACAGCAGCCTGTTTTTCAAACCAAACAGAAAACTTAACAAAAACAATTGTTTTGCCAGCAATTCACAAATCGTGTATGTGGAAACGTGTTGCAAGCTGAAGAACCTAAGGGCAAAATTAGATCAATAGACACCAACCGAGCTCAGCCTCTGAAAATCAGGGCAGTACCAGGCTAGCTTTTGGCTGAGGGCCTCGCTCTGTGTAACCATGTTTTGAGAATTTTGCAATTGCTCTGCTCAGCCCTGGAAAAAGAAAAGCTCACGATGGAGAAAAGAATGACAATTACAGCAAGCAGGGACCTACGCCAAGGATCCTCTCTGCAATGTACACACATGTTATATTCATTCATGACAAACAGTCCCAGCAATGCTGGAGGCAAAAGCCATAAATCTGCAGAGACCTAAAAATACATTTCATTTCAGGGACCACAGCATGCTTGAAGTTTGCACCAGGCTATTGGTCGAGACATGATTTTGGGGAGAAAAGCTTTGTTTAGAAATCATGCAAGAATAACGAGCATTGCAGAAGGCATTCACAGAGAGGAAGCACCATGTTCCACTAAAACTCCTTTTTTAAAAAAAATTAAAATAACGATAAAAATAATAAAATAAAATTTTAAAATCTACATTTTCCCGCATTTATGAATTTCTAAGCATCAGCACTGTTCCACGAGCAAGGTCACGCTGTCACGGTCAAAACTAAAAAGGGGAGGGGGGATTTTAGTAGGAGAAGGAGGAGGAGAAGGGATGTCCAACAGACCCCGGCGCGAAGCGATGCCCGGGGTAACAAAGGGCTGGGGCGCCCCGGGGCCGCTTCCCCCCGCTCCCGGCGGGCGCCGAGACACCCGGGGCTGCTCCGCACAGCCGCACGGCGCGGAA
>VZTJ01003086.1:432076-483165 GCA_013397795.1 Orthonyx spaldingii
GCGGCGGCTCCCGCTGCTCGCGGCGGCGCCCGCTGCTCCCGCTCTGCCGCTCCCGGCTCCGGCTCCGCGGCCCGGCCCTCGCCCGGCTCCGCCTCCGGGGGAACCCCTCCCTCCCCACAGCGCCCCCCGGCTCTTTGTGCCTTCGCACCGCGAGGAGGAAATCAGCGCGAAATTGCGGGGTTTCCTTTTTTTTTCTTTTTTTTTCCCCTTCTTTTTAAACCCTCCCTGAGAAAAACGCCCCGTCTTTCTGGCGTGCTGTTTTCCATGGTTTTGCCGTGCACGGTCCCCCTCCGCTCCGCAACGGCACTGCGTGAAACCAGGATGAGTAGTTCCAGGTGCAGGGAAACGCTAAGGACACCTTGCTGGCTTTTTCAATTTCCCTCCCCCCCCACCTTCTTCTTTCTTCTTTTTCAAGCTCTGCTGGAGGCTGGCATGCCTATGGAAGGGGAAAAAAAAAGAAAAGCAGAGAGAAAAGGAGATGAGAAAAATACTAAAGGCACTTTCAGCAACCTTGAAAATTCAAATGAACCCCAGATTTCTATTGTGTGGCAGCTAAGCGGGCAACTATTGTACCTACTGCATGCAGCAGAAAAAGACATACTGAAGACACATCCTTTTATTGTCAGTAAAAAGGAACTTCTTACAAGAAGTATGTACATGCATGGCCCATGTCTAGCAGAACACTTTAGATTAGTGTTTCCCTAATCACAGGGGTGGATAACAAGTAATTCTGAACAGATGAGGAATATATTTCCACCTTTAAAGTACCACTATTAATTTAACCCAATTTTTTGTTAGAAAATTCCTCAAATGATAATTAAAAAATGGAAAGTATAGATGTGGTGCAGAAAGAAGCTTCCTTTGTGAGACTGAACATGAAAAAAAATCTCGTATCTCTTTATAAGATAAAAATAAGAAGGAGATAAAATAAGAAGATTAAAACTAACACTGATAAGGTAACTAAGGTAAAAAAGGAGGCAAATGAAAAGCAGTCAAGCTCTTCCAAATGCTATAAAGTAACCAGGAAAAAAAAAACCAAAATATGGGAAGAGAGTGACATAAACATTTGAAAATAGTATAAACATGCAAAGTGACACCAACAGACTAAAATAATCAAGGAACAGAGGAGGTGTTGCAAAAACGCAGATGGGTTGTTTGCAACATCTTCACTTCTTGCAGCGGAAGAAATCATGTAAGGGGGGCCGGGGGGAAAGTAAAAACAAACAAAAAACCAAATCAGCCAAAGCAAAGTGTTTACTCTTACTGCTGTCCATTAAGGGAATCCAATGTGTACACACAGAAGTTCCCAGGGTCTTGGTGTTTCTCATCCCTGGTATGCCATGGCTCATGCCAAGACTGTAGCAGTCCAACATCCAACATTCCCATTATCCTAAACCAGCACAGAAAACACAAAGCTGCACATGGAAGATTTAATGTGGGCAGTCCTGGTTTTATCACTTTCACTTCTGAAAAACAAGGCTATATAAAAGATTTACTGCAGCTATGCCATGTTTCTCCAAAACCTTTGCAGGCTAACCCACGGCAATGTCACAAAAATCACTGCCCACTGTTTGGGGTACAGAAGTGCTCCTGCACAGACATGCATTCTCAAAGAGATTTGTGATGTTTGCACAAAGGACTCTGTTATTCCATTACTGTTATGAAAATCCCCATGATTGTTGCAGCTCAAAAAACCTCCAGTCAAACTCATCAACCTGCTACCATCAAGGCAGAGCAAGCTGTCTCTCTCCTCAGTAGCACAGTGGATTTAGAAAGCTGGGAGAGCTGCCTGCAGAGCTTAGTGTTGTGCAAGGGATGGTGTGGATACACAAGCCCGTTTTCCCACGGATCTGAAATCTCTCATAGAGCCCTGAGGCCACTGAGATCATTTTATATCAAATTGATATATTGAGAAGATCTACATAAATTGGTGAAGAATGCACATCTGTCATTACTGCAGACATCACTAAAGCATTAATAGAAAAGTGGCCTGAAGGAAAAGATTTGACAGAACAGGGAAAGGGAGACTATTCAGTACACATAAAGATCGATAAAAACTCTAGGCTATTATTTACATGTTCATTTTTTTCTCTTCCCCATGGAATACTTTTTGCTGGAACCGCTGTCCCACGCAAAGGGCAGCAGGACCCGAGAAATACCCGAGGAACAAACCTGCATATCACATAGGCAGGCCTCACACATGAGCACGCTCTCCACAGGTTTGTTGGTGACACCAAGCTGTGTGGTGCGATTGACAGGCAGGAGGGAAGGGATGTCATCCAGAGGGACCTTGTCAGGTGTGAGGGGTGGGTCTGGGCCAACCTCATGAAGTGCAACAAGGCCAAGTGCAAGGTGCTGCACCTGGGCTGGGGCATCGCAAACACAAGTACAGGCTGGGTGGAGGACTCACTGAGAGCAGACCTGAGGAGAAGGACTTGAGGGTGTTGGTTGATGAGAAGCTCAACATGACTGAGGAATGTGTGCTTGCAGCCTAGAAAGGCAACCACATCCTGGGCTGCATCAAGAGAAGCACGAGCAGCAGGTTGAGGGAGGTGATTCTCCTGCTCTGATCCACTCTGGTGAGACCCCACTTGGAACGGCATATCAGGATGAAGTTCTTTACTGTGAGGGTGGTGAGGCACTGGAACAGGTTGCCCAGAGAAGTTATGGATGCCCCATCTCTGGCAGTGTTCAAGGCCAAGTTGGATGGGACTTTCTGCAACCTGGTCTAATGGAAGATGTTGTTGCCCAAGGCAGGGGGATGAAGCTAGATGATCTTTCAGGTCCCTTCCAGCACAAACCATTCTGTGATTCTATGCTCTGCTTAGGACAATGCTGTGCAAGAAGTGAACTGCAGTAGATGGCATTTGGGTATTACTTTTGCCAAATCATGAGTGATCTCATCCCAGCAAATCCCTCCTACACAATGTGCTAAAGGCCAGCCTCCTCCCCAGCCCCACCCCACCCCCAGAACGCCAGTCATGCTGACCTTTTCGCTTCCCCCACAGGCCCTACACGCGCCAAGGCGTCTGAGCAAAGCCTGCACGAGGCCTGACCCAGACAGTCTGTACTTTCTGCTGTATCAATATTTCAAAACCCTAGTCCCAAGTATTCAATATTTGAACAAAGCACTCTGAAGTTAAGGCAGGAAGAAACTGCTTGCTCTTTCACTAATGGGATTCCAGAGTGGCCACAGCAGAGAATCAGCCCATACATGTCAGGCTGGGCTGCAACTTAACATAAGCTATACTGAAAATGGTACAGCTCAACTAAAAAGCACAAGGAGAGGTTCTGGTTTAGGAAACGCCACGATCCAAGTTGCTTCAGCAACCAATTTAAGCGTACCAGGCAATACCTCTGTCTTGTGGCATGACAGCAGGCATTTGGGGTACAAGCCTTATCATAAACATCACACCCTGGAGCACAGAAATCCCTAGGCAAGGGTGATGTTCTGGCTGCGAGAACAGCTACAGCTCTACTTTTGGGGGAAGTTGCTACATAACCTCATTATCTGGTCCCACAGAAATCCTCAGTGTACAGGCAAGGGAAAGATTTGGCAAGGGAAAGATTGAAATGTCTGTACTTTGAGGGAGGAATACAGAGAAGAATTCTCTTCCTTATTCTGGAAGATGGCTTGTAGATTCAGTATTACATTTCTGAATAGCCATTGGGGAACTAGAAGTTGCATTTTAAATAAAATCAGCTGGGAAGTATGTATCAGTGAAGAATCGCCTGAGGAAACATCCTAATGACTATAGTTAATTTAGAGATAATATTCAAAGGGAATGGATAGTGTGATTTTACATATATTTGATAATGGTAGATTCTGAATGGATTTTAAGGAAGAGTTGGGTTTTTTCCAAATCTCATCTTACATTCAAATTTCTGCTCATACTTGCCCTCAAAACTTGCTTCTGCCCCAGCACTAGAGGCAACGGCCAAAAATACAAATCAAAAGTTGCATTTCCTTCCTCATAAACATGTATCTTCTCTTTTTGAACACTGAAAGCAAACTGAGCAGAGTTCAGGACTAATTAATGCACATTTGATTACTGAAGACACATTTCAGCTCATGGAAACATTCAAGGAGAAAACAGCCTAAGAGACAGAACCTTGCTTACAGAATACTGCCCTTCTCCTCAAGGGAACTGGAGAAAGAGTTCTGCTCTGAAAAATTCTTCTGCTTCCATTGATGATGATGCTAGAGGCTAACTTTCAATTGGCTTCAAATGTTGAAGTGCTGTTGCAATTTGGTTTTAAATAATTTACCAACAAGTGATCACAGAAGTATAAACAGTCCAGTTCTAAGGAGAAAACAAATACAGTCCCCAAAATACATTTATGACCATAAAATCCACCATGTAGCTTCTTAACTGAATTAACCCTGAAGACCAGTTTACTACACTGACTTTTGCAATGTTACACCAGAAATTAGTTGAAGTCAGGGAATGTCTCATTTAAACACAGAGCCATCACCTCTATCTTCCAAGCTGCAGCGAAGACATTGCTCTGTCAACACTCAAATCCTGTATGCTTTCCTGGTTTGCAGAAGTCTACTGCACATGTTGGAAACATTTTTAAACATTAAGTGGGATCTCACCCACAGTCACAGTACATTTGAAGATCAGGGACTCCGTCACTTAATCTTTTATAAGATGCTAAGCACGAAAATTTTTTTGAAGATATGCACTGCATTTATGGAAGATTTTAAATTTTTTGGATGCATATGCAGGGTATTAAACACTCACAAAGTGGTCAGAATCAAAACTTCCCCTGGCTTATTTCTCAAGCAAATTTTCACGCTTCCATGCTCACAAAGGTTGTAGCATGTTTGTGCTCTGCATTTCAGAAAGCGCTAAAAATCAATTATCTCTCCTACACCAGTTTGTAAGATGGTATCGCCTCATGAACTTGCACACAAAGACACATTAATGGAGCTTGAGCATCTGTGGTAAAAAAACTTGTAGATTTCCCCACCTACAAGGAATGTATTTAAAGAAAAGACTACATTCCAAAATACCCTTTGATTTCACTTCTCTTTAATAAGCACCATTTAAAATTAAAAATAACCTCCAGGCTTCACAGGGCTACAAAGAAAGGAGGCTCATTTTAAAAAGGTACAATCTGTTTTCAAACCACACTAATATTAATATCTTCCATGAAAACTAAATACAAAGATTATTAGCAAAATTACCTGCTGGGCCATTTTCTATTGCATCTACATTTATGTCCCATCTTGTCATGAGCTACTTTTCTTATTATTTTGAATCCTGAAATTGATGATGTTTCATACAGAGAGTGTGTGCAATATAGTTTTTTATATGCACATACAGACACACTCACATGCACTATGCTATATATATGTGTATAAAATGCATGACTAACAGCTTGATGGATTTCCCTGCTTGTTGTTATTTTATTGGGAAAGAACCACCATCATCACTGGAAATTTTCTCCTCCTCCAAGCTGTCTTTTGGCAAGGCTGGTGGTGGTGGAATTTCCCACTGGAAAAAACCATCCGTGCAATGACACTGCATTTGCAGCAGTCCTGCTGCTCCTCTGGCCAAAATGCAGAGGGTTTTGCTTTTGCAGATTTAGAAAATAACAGAGTAACATGAGTCTCTTCCTCAGATCTGCTGCTGAATGATAAGGAAGATCCCTTTTACAGTGCTTGATACTTGAACAGGGAAAAACCCTATACTGCACCCTTTTAAGTTGAATATATCCACCCAGGTTCCCAGTTCTGCTATCTGCTTTCCTTGATAAGCACTCTCACATCAGTTTAAATGGCAGCAGGATCAAATGCAAAGGTGTTAGTCTGTTCTCAAAATGAGGCCTCAGACAAGAGGTATTGCCTCGTGAGAGCCAAAATGAAATGCAAGTGCCATTCTCCTCTACCCAGCCTGACAATTCACTAGTGCTTTGCAGCGGTGTGGATACATCATTGCTATTCAGTACAAAAAACACCCACCCTCATCTTTTATTCTTTATACTTAGACATCTATGCAAACCACATTTAAAGCATTTATTTAAAGAACCACTTCTAACTCTCAAATAATGTCAGCCACATGCAAGAATACATCTCATTTTTTCAGTAGTGTGCTTAATGTTCAGACCAGTTCCATATTTGTGGCTATTTAACTGTATCAGTTGATTTCTTACTGGTAAATTTAAAGGATAAAATCCCTTCACTGGTTTCTTGCCATGAGCCCACGCTGGTCATGATACCAAATGCAACACTGACAGATGAAGGCAGGAGTCCCTATGAAAAGGTAAAGACAAACAAGAAACTCCAGGTAGGGAAGTTCCTCTAGGTCTGGTTCAGGGTCTTCATGTGTCTGGTGAACCCTCTGTGAGAGAGCCATGAAGGGTTGCTTAAAGCTGGCAATTTCCGCAACCCTTCCCTCAGGCAGCATGGCTACTCTATGCACTTGGCACATTCCAGCTTACCAGGAAAGGGCCTCCTGGTCACAGGCAATGCTCCTGACAGATGCTTTGTGACACCCACTCCCTGCAGTGAGTTGTCTCCTATGGAGCAAAGGTACCTTGTGTGTGCAGGCTGGAGCACAGCTCTGTGCAAAGGCAACCAGGCGACTGCTGAAGGCTCTCCGACCACAGACTTCGCTTCTTACTAATCTGGTTATTGGGCAGGAAATTCACCCATACCCTATTTTAAGCTGCTGAACACACAACATTAAAACCTTGAGCTTCTGTCAGGGATCTCAGAGCATTCCATCAAGCATCAGCTATCCAGGGAACCTTTCCCTTTGGTTTCCACCACAAAACCCGTTTCTTATAAGTGCTAATTGATTAATAGAGGGAAACAGCATACACATCTCAAGTAGAAGCATGGCCCAGAGGATGAGGGAAACAGATACCTATTCAAAATGAGTTTCCAAACAGGGCTGAGTAGACCGGGTAGCTACAGAAAGATTTGGGACCTCATTATTATCATGAACAGCTCAAGTGCAAAGAGAGAAGGCAGATTCATGGTCTATATCTAGAGAAAAAAAGATGGGGATGGGCAGCCAAAGGGGAAATCCTGCCTCTGACTTGTGAAGGCAGACTGGCAGCCAAGAGGGAGACAGCTGGGAAGCCCAGAGATGGGGACAGGCCCTTCCACAGCCAAGTCTCATTATCAAGATATTAAGAAAGGTCTTTACGCAGTCTATTTGCTTCCTAACCACATTTGACTGCCTATAAGTAGTGACAGGAGAAATAGAAAATGTTTTTTATACCCTCCTCTTTAGTTTCCTGTCCAGTCTGGTTATAGCCTAATTTACCTTGCGCCTGAAAATACAAGCTTATGAAGTATCTAGATACAGAAAAAATTGTCAGTTTAACAAATTTGAGTTTGTTGTATGCAAGGTCCTAATTGTCCACACTTCAAGTATGCCCTTCCATATATATAGGAAAATCAAACCTTTAAAATACTTGAATTAAAAATATCTGTCTTAGATTTGTACAAGTGAAATGTTTCCTGTGTACAAGCCCCTTTTTCCCCTCTCCCAGCATTAATAGATAGATTTTCTGCCCTGGTAGAATCATACTTTCCGGTGCTTCCTGTTAAATTAAAAATGGAATGATTGAGCACATTGTGTGTAGGAGTGAAGCAGAGTCTGTTTTAGCACCCAACTTTATATGTCAGGAGAAGTAGTGATTAGCTGTGATCCCTCTCCTGCCTTCTCCCATGCCATAACCTGCAGGAACATGCTGCACATCCCTGAGCCACATCCCTGTATTTCCATCTTAGTGCCCAAGAGCAGCCCACAGCAGCACCAAGGCTGTGAAACCAAAGTCAGTCACACAGGGCAGGTTGTGAAGCCTCCCTGCCACAACCCTGCTGCAGCAGTATCTGACCAAATGCCTCACATCTCCTAGAGCTTAATAAACACTTTGGATTGCAATGCAGATCTCACCTCTGCTCCCCACTCCTCAACTCTGTCATTTCTACTTCTCCCTCACCATCCCAGCTCAGCCTTGTTTCTTCCCCAGTCTCAATACCTTCACCTTCTCTCTACCATTGCAAGTATTGTTTAACCCATTGTTTCCCCCCTTCCTTAATTTGTCTTTATCCCTCATTTCTCTTTTTCCCTTCTTTCATGTATAAACTGTTACTCAGAAGTTGCCATTAGCTATGGTTCAACACCACCATTTGTCAAAATGATGCAGCTTCATCATTTCACTTCCCACTTTGGGGCTGGGTTTGCTCATCTGTTGCAGAGACTGAAAAATTTTTGCAGTACCGTTTGGAATATGTTGATCTTCCCCAGAGTAGAGGAATCTCTTTTGCCACAGGAAACATGTTCAACCTCAGCTGCAAATTCCTCTCCACTGAAGTCTCTCTAATATGAGGGCAAATTTGCAATCCAAATGAATAAGAGGTCCTAGGGACAGAAATGAAACATTTTATTTTGAAAGTCCCCGCAACTCCCCCAGCGGTCAGAAAACCTTTTTTTTTAGATGTTCTCTAGACCTCCAGAGTGGGGTTTACTTTGTGCAGGTAACTGGATTAAAAAACTACTCCCATTTGTCTAAAAAGACATTCATTGTTTTGTTTTCCTTGTTCTGTTGACACAAGAAGGTAAGATGCCAATTCCTTTATTCTCTTCCAGTGACTATATCAGAACAGCACTTTTCCAGCTCAAATTGCAGATACATTTGCTAGGTGTAACAGCCACTACGTATCTCAGGAGCAAGTTCCACAACAGCAGGAAGAGATGAGGGAGCACACTTCAGCCCTCCCGAAAATCCTGCCCAAAAGGATCATGTTGAGCCTGACAGATTGTCCTTTATTAACATGCAGATGAACACAAATCACTCCACACTGGGGACTGTGTTCCTCTGATCTAAAATGTGACCCCTGAACCTCCTTTTCAGCTCCTTGGCCTTTCCTCCAATTTCCTCCCATCCTTTTATTTCCTATCCTCCCACAGGGTAACTCCTTTCAAGTGAGCTGTTCACACCACAAGCCACACTTACACCCCTGCACCCACACTTCTGTGAAACACCAAGACAAAAACAAGTCTCCTGTGATGCAAAGTACCTGAATTCCCTGGAAGTGGTAGGTATGCTGAATACCTGAGGGAGATTCTGGGTAGGACAGTGGGATTTTATATGTCCAAAATACTATTTCATATGTCCAGAAAAGGGTACCTTCATTTCTCTAAGTTTTTCACATTACTTTTTGTGAAAAGGGTGTTCAGGTCTAGAAAAGGAAATGCTGCCTAGGTGATTTGCTGCCAGGACCATTTCAGCAAATAGACTTAGGAAATCAGTGTGGAGGAAAGTAGTTGAAGGGGGTTGTGTTTGATGGATGTGTGAGGATTATCCAGCCCTTGTTTGGAGAAGGATACACATATTGCAAAACAAGCTGAGAAGATGTTTGGCATATCAATCTCTCAACAGCAAGCCTACCAGAAAGGAGAGGGATCTTCCTCCTTGGTCACAAGATGTGGTTTGGTGTGCTCAACACCCTGGGGACTCAGACGGCATCTGTCTGATTTCCCAGGCAAATTGGGAAAACTGTGAATAATGCAAACGAAATGCTGACACACAGGGACAAAAGCTACTCGAACTCAGTCTGGCATCCACACTGCTCCCTAGTCCCAGCAAACAGGAGGAGGAGGGCACCCCAGAGTAACAGCAGGGGCAGACTCAGTACTCCCACTGCCATTGCACAGTGCCAGGGATGAGCAGTGGGATACCAGCACAGGAACACTCTCTCCAAACTGCAGGAGATGAGACCGATTTTCAGGAGCAGGCATTCTGCAGACAGAGCAAAAGGAACAAAGAGATGTCAGGCAGTCTGCAGTACAGCTCTCCTCTTGCAGGCACCCCTTTGGAGCAGTAATTCTTTCAAGGGGGGGAAGGGGAGAAAAACCAGCCACCCAGCAGTGTGTTAATCTTCACAGATGGAGCAGCTTTAATGCTGTCTAATCCTCCAGAGGGAGGAAACAGCATTTCCTTTGTGCCAAGGATATCAAAATGGTTGAAGATGGCAATCTCCACTGACACTAACTTTATTAAAGGAGGGGTATTTCCATGAGCTCTGAGAAGGCTTGGTCAAGAGCCAGCTGGAGATGCACTGCATGTAAACATCTGCTCGTAACAACAGAAAATAGCAGGCAGTCGGGAACTCCTGGAAGAATATACAGGCACCAGGCATGCACGCAAACTGGAGACTGCATATCACAGCCATATACATCAATTATACAGCTATCAAGCAATTGCATAGCAGCAGCAATGTGAGCAGCTAGTTACTGCTTTTTCCTCTTTTTAAATTTGGCTCCTGTATTATTTTGCTGCAGCTATATAATCAACTTGTACTCTGAAGCGGGAAGTGGTGCCCCTGGGTTGTCATAACAAGAATACCAAACCTTCTTGAGCCACTTCCTTGGCAGCGAATGATTTTTACATGTAAATTGGATGCAGAAGTGAAAGAAAGGATAAGCGTTCTCAGTAAATTTTGAGTATCAGGAGCCAGCACTTAATTAAACCTTACTTTAAATAACAGTAGTATTTACGTTCTACTAATAGATGCTTTCTCGCATCTAAATATCAAACAACTGTCACTTCACAATGGCATTGCATATAAAGTCAGTTCTTAAACAGTCTAGGTAATGCAAAGTTCAAACATCATCTTGGATTCACATTGGCATGTCAGTACCTCTCACCCAGTCTGCTTGTGAAAAATAGAAAATTAAAGCTCTGAATCGAGGATCTGAAATATAAAGCTCTACTATTGTAACAGAAGCAGAAAACACCCACGCATTCATCTCCCCTTCCTGGAGGACAGTTCAATTATCATCATGTCCCCAAGCAGATTTTGCAATGAATCACTGTGACATCTGCTAGGGAAATGAACACAAATCTATATCTGTATGCAGCAAATATATTGGCAAGGTTGCAATGGGGGAAGGGAAATAAGTGTCACTTTTCACACAAACTAGAAAATGACAGCTTGTCACATCCATGTGTAAATACTAGCAGAAGTGAGAGGAGCCAAGATGCTTCTTCACCTTTTCCCCCCACCATAGCACTACAAAGATACAGATTAAGGACAAAACTGTGGCTTCTTCTTCCCTGCCTACAGTAACATCTACAGTAGCACCTATATACATTTCAGCATCTGGGAACACTAACAATAATGGATCATATCTGCCACTTGCACAGGTTAGTAGAGCTTCCTGAGCTCCAGGGAGCTGTGCCTCTTTCCTAGCTGAACGGCAAGTCCAACACACCAGAGCTGGGGAAACTGAAGCCAGAAGAGCCCCAAAGAGTGAGGGTGCAGAGCAATCTCCTTCAGGTCACTTATGGCAGAGAAGACTTGCCCATTGCCTTGTCAGCAGCAGTGACAATTTTATGATACAGAAGCAAGGGGTTTAGTCATGACTTGCATACATGCAAAAATCATGATGTAATGTAATATAGGCCTCTTTGTACAGACAAAAAACCCTCAAACCAACAAAACCTAGATGAAGAATAAAGTTAGCTTGAATTCCCCAGTGTTTCTCCAAGGACAGAAGTATGCCCATGGACAACTGCTTCCAAGCCACCCACACATTACAGCTGGTCTGTCTGAGCCCATGGGCACCTTTCCCACCTGCTTTTTGTCCAGCATGCAAGTCTTCACCAGTTGCATCACATGGCAAGGCACAAAGTTGACTCCCAAGTGCAGGATGGAGGAAAGGCTATGGTATGAAGTTACTGAGAGAAAATCACCCTCTAGCAAGAGTTCCCTTGGCTCCAAAACCTAGCACAGCTGCACCATAACACTGTGACCTCTCCTCCACTGTAGTCACACAAAAGGCCGGAGATGAAGGCAGCACAGCAGAGTACACCTCAGACTCAAATACCTAAGTCTCATGCAGGATGTGCAAGATGGATCTGACTTTACATCCACAGAGGAAACAGCAACATCATTCTAAGCTCCTTTTAAGCTAATGATACCTTTTACACAGGGTTATAGTAACTGCAGCTGTTTTAGAAGGAAACAGGCTCTCTACCAAAAATACATAAATGGGTACAAAACCTCTGCATATGACACCTTCACCTGGAAGAAATGCATTGCATTAACACAACAGTATCTCACTGCTGGAGCACAGCAGAGCACCCTTTCATCAGTTATGGCTTGTTTTCTGGCACACCTTCCCCACACCCAAAAGCCTGTGTTCAGATATCTCTGTTCAAATATTCTCTGATTAAAATGGCAAGATTAACATGACTGTAAAAAGGGTATCATTACAGTTTCTTTTTAAAGAGATGTACAACCTTCCACCCACTCTTTCTTGTGCTTTTGCAGTGAGAATTTCTTCCTAATTGGTATCCAAGTGTGCAGAGTCAGATCAATTTCTCTTCAAAAAAGAGTGCTGCTTTTTATCCAGATAAAAACAGATACTACAGACTTCACTTACAGGCTCTGATTTTAAAAATTACTGCAATCAGACTTTGATAGAACCACTCTGATAACAGATGTGTGACTAATGTGTTTCCTAGTGTTATGATAGTTCTATTACAAAGTAAATAAATGGTTTAAAATAAGAAAAACTTTAGGAATTTCGACAGTGGCAATGAATGCCAAATTCAGAGCTCAGAAGTCTCCTCTGAAATGTTGTTAGTTCATATCCTCCTACTTCTCCACAGTCCTGATCTTTAAAACTTAGGATAAAAAAAACTTTGAAATTTGGACTCTTGATCTGAATCTGTTTTCTCATGTAAGAAATAAACTTTAAGCTTTCAGGAGTTACATATTTACAGTCTGGTCTCACAACAAACAACATTGATTCTTCTAGTCAGTAGAAAAATAGAAACAGTTTCTCTAGGAAGCGCTATTACATAGCTTACAATTAGGAACTGCCTGAAAAAAAAAGTAGAAAATAAAGACTAGAGGGTTTTTTTAAAACTATGTAAAGGAAGGTTATTATTAGAACTGCCAGAATTCTTTACATTGGCATAATGCAGTAAGAACACTGAAATACTTCTATACTAAATTGTGCTTTTCAGCCAGGCACTTTAAATTGTTATTTTCACAAATCCACGTGGTCTAACTGAAGGGATGTTGGCTAGAGCCAGGCCACTGCCTGCTTCAAAACAGAGGTGGAGAACAAGGGTATGACCTGCCAGGTACCTCCTCATGTGCTTGCTACAGCCTGACCCACAGCCAGGCTGCTGCTGCTGCCACCCCTGCCCCAAGCACTGCAACAGAAGATTGCAATATGAGCAGGTACAGAGTCAGCAAAGGAATACACCTGTATGCCCTGAAGTGGAAAAATAAATGCAAGCAAGAAAGAAAGCTTCAGGTTTAAAACTGCTCTTCCTTCCAAAAGATGCAATAAAATGGTCTTGCAGCTATTTTACACACAGATGTACAAGCAATAAAAAAATCATCGAGAAGTTCAAAAGACACCGGTTGCTTTTATCTGCCACACACTTTGCTTTTGAGTCTGCAGTTCTGTGTGGTTTCTCAGATGAGCAGACCTCTCTTCTGAGTGTCCCTAACACACCTACTGACTTAGATTCCTGTCCTGTAAATCCTAACAGTCATTACATGCATGCATTCTTGTCTCCAGTACCCAAAATGTATTTCATATCTATCTATCTACTATATATGGTATATCTAGGATACCTTTAAAAATTACAAGCACATGAAACACAACAGAGTTTTGTAAAGTATTTCTGTCACAATGCCAGCAGTCCAGCAGTTTTTAAACCAAGAAATTCTGGTTTCCCCCATGAACTCCAGGTAATCTGGTACATTTCCCACCCCTTCATCTACAAGAACTGTAAGTGGGGAAAGAGAAGGAAAATAATTCTGCAGCTTCTGCATAATAAAACCAAATGTCCTCCTCCTGTCAAACCCTCTTCCTCCTCCTCCCGAAATGGCTTAAAATAGACTCACAGTAGATTCTCCATTTGGGGGTCTTAATATCATGCCATTGTTTCAAGCTCTCTAACTCAGAGGATTGGGAACTGAGGTTGTATTTCTGGTAATGAGAACTAAGTCTGTAATACAACAGCCTGAACCAGGACTCCAAGAAGAAAAACAAAACAGTGAAAGTGGGATACATATTGGGAGGACAGCACTGAGAATTGACGTTGCACACAAAGCCTTATTTCCACACTCCTTGCTTACTTTCTCTTCTACTGGTGTCCAAACTGAGTTTTTGTCTTGCTTCTACTGCATGTGTTCCCTACTTTAAGGCCAGCTAAACAACTTGTCTTTTGTAGAAACTTGAGGAACTCGAAGCAAGACAACAAAAGCTTTTTTGAGAGCTAAAGCCAAGACTTGCCAAGTGAGCAATCCTTACTATTTATACTGATAAGGAGTTTGAGCCTCGTGCTACTGTATGGTATGTTATATCAAGAGCCTTGAGTCAGACAGAGATACTTGGGAAAAACAACAAGAAGGAAGTCACCTCTGACTGCCTGTAGCTCTCAGCCCAGGCTATGCTCTGCCTGAGAGCACAGAGAACAGACCTGAAAGCAAGCAAACACAGCCAGGAAACTCCAACCTCAAAGAAAACCAGAGCCTACCTCCCTTTGGTCGTCTTTTCATGTTGTAAACAGACTGCAAGAGTGGCCAAAATACATCCAGAGCTGCTTAACTCAGCATTTTCTCTTTTGTCTATGCCCTTGCAGCCATTTAGCCCTAGTTAGTCTCAGTATTTAAGCTCAGTCACACAAATCCACTAGTGAGCCTGTCCATCACTCTCTACTGCTTAATCCTCCTCTGCCTCAAGAGATTGAGCATGGGATCTGCTGTTTAAGTTCCTCCAAACGGATTTTATATGTGTAAGACACTAAAACGTTTTTCCTAGCCAATTTTAAGTAAATCCTGTACTGTCCAGGTAACTCTAAGGAGCAAAGCAAACTGTTTGGAGCACAGATAGCAGGAGCACTTAGGTTGTCTTGCACCACAGTTGACCTTTATCTGTGTTCTTGTCATAGTAAGGATCCTCAACCAAATCAGCTCTCTAGGCAATGATTTACTCTACCTGTGCTTCTCTGCTGGTTAAAGATTCCACAATTTTTGGTTTTTGGAGCTTATGCAGTAGCCCACCAGCCTCTGTGCTTTTTCTCATACATGTCACAGGCAGTAATTCAAGCATAATTCTCTTCTCCTCAAATCTCTCACTTCTCTTCAGCTGAGCTGCTCTTCCTCTTACACCTACTTTCTGAAGAGAACATGACCCAAAACTGGGAAATAAGCACTTGGACTGGCTCTACAGAGCACAGGTGCTTTCTTTGCACAAATGTCTAAAAGGACACCACTTGGCTGGAAATTAGAAATTAGAGCACTAGCCTACAATGAACGAGGCTTCCTCTCTCCCTGGGCAGCGTCACAAACCAGGCTGCATTACATGTCAGCTCACAAACCAATTAATGCAATTTAGGATTCTTTTTAGACTAAGAACTTGCTGAGATGGGAGCAAATGGCCAAAGGGAAGAGGTTGGATGACATACTGTGTTGAGCTGTATGTGAAGAGTGATGTGGAACTGTTTGAACTCACTAGTCAGCATAACAAGGAGACGGAGAAGACTCTGACTGCTCATAAAAGAAAAATAATCTGAATTATCTACATTTTTGTTAGTGCTTAATAGAAAAAGGAGAAATTAAAAGAGGAAAAAAAGAAAGGAGATGTTGAACAAGGGTATACTAAAGTGCAATTAACTCCATGTTGTGTGTAGAGCAATTTCCTTCAACACACCCTCATCGCAAATGAGGCATGGCAGGAACCAAGACCAATGGAGGAAGCAGTGCTTTTTCCAGAGCATTTACTAGCAGAACTCATCATTTATAAATGATAAATAAGAGTAGGGGTGACTAAATCCTGGTAGTTTCAGCCCAAATTTGGATTCTGCTGTTCTAAGGACCACATAAACACACACCAAATCAAACCTGTCCTCAAACATTTGCAGTCTAAAGACAATAAATTAGAGAAGGAAGGAAATGTTTACCACATACAGATAACAAGTGTTAGTTACATGATAGCTTGCATCACTGAAGGCAGAGAGAAGCCAGAAAAGTCAATTTACTTAAGGGTAGGAGGATTATAAAGAAGGACATTATGGAAAATGGGGAAAAGGGCTGGATAGGAGGTGACCTGTTGATGGGCTCGATTTCCTGATTCAGAAATCACCCTGAGCCAAGCAGGCACAGAGGTCTGCCTCGTGCAATCTGCTGGCTGCAACCACGTACCCCTGTGCAATGTGGGACTCTGCAGAGGAACCTCCTGAAAAGTGCAGCACTGCTGCCTTCCCAACCATGCACAGCCAGTGCTCCTCAGCATCCACACAGGCCTGATCACTCAGAGTTTGCATCAGTTAGTAAAATATCTATCTCACCACTTTCTCTGAGACAATGAGACACAGACAGTGACCCAGGCTGCCAAAGCAGTGCTCTGTAGGAACATTTGCTCCCCTTACCATTTACTGTCCTTTGCATTTTCCAGTGAAATTCCTCAGGAGCCAAGAAATATCAAATGGCATCTTATAGCTATCAGGATGAGTATACTCCATAATACAGCCACAAGGGAGTACCCATGGAGACCTTTCTGGCTTTCTCCCTGCCTGCACAGCTACGCTCCTTTTTAATGAAAACTAGGACTTCAAGAGAGAGAAGGGGAAATGGTGCACAAACAAGCTTATCCCAACACTCAGTCATATTGGGGCCATACTGCAGGTCCAAGTCCCATGGTTATCTGAGAAAGAAGTGTCCCAGGAGTGTACAAGGTTTAAATGCATGCATGTACTCTTTTTGGCTTTCAGAACTTTGCTGGTGCACCAAGCTTAAAAAAAAATGTTTCACCTCTTCAAGCACTTTTCTTCCAGGTCATGGAAAAATGCTCTCTTTCTAAATGCTTATTTAATTTCTTTAGGATTGTACATGAAGTGGATAATTCTGGATTTCTGCCTTCTCTCAGAACAATGAGCAAATAGGTATCTGTTCTGTTAGCTCCCGTATTGATTTTGTGTTTCACAATGTAATCAATTTGCCTGTCTCTCCCCAGACTTCTGCCTCAGGGCAAGGAGAGCTATACTAATGGTACGGGACAGTGGGCCTATCTCTGTCTGCTGCTGTGTTACAAATACTGCTGATCTGTGAATACACATGCTCAATTTTTTTTTTTTTTTTGCCTCCTCCTTCTCTAATGGCATATTCACCTGAGGAGGTCAGCAAGTAGGTAAGTCCCAGATTCCCATAACAATTAATATCTTCCCCACTTCTGCCCCCAGCAAACTAATAGTGCCCATTCACAACTTACCAAGAGTGTCAATTCTCATCCCTTACTATCATCACTTAGGCTTTATCTGCTTTCCTTCAGTCATATCAGCACTGTGTCTGTGTTGATATTCCTATATTTGTGGTTCATATCAGTTTGTGACCCACTGGCTAGCTCTTTGCTAACACAACTATTTAGTATAAGAGAGAATTGCTTCAGCTCAAGCTGTATCCACTTTTCCTTTCTTCCTGAAGCTCACTATATTCCAGTCCACCCTATACTCATTGCATTCCACTAGCAAATAATACAATCCATGGGTGTTTTTTGATCCTTCTTTCAAATGCTGCATTGTTTTGGCTAACAATGTTTGCCAAAGTCTCTGCATCAGCACATTTTGAGTTCTGGCATGCCTTTCTGCATTTGTTGTAGTCTGTAGATTTAATTTTCTAGTACTCCACAGTACTGGACAGTTGTTCAACCTTCTTAAATTTCATAAACCAGCCTGGGGGTTTCCATCTGCCTTGCAAATTATAACTGATCAATATAAACAGTCAGTTTTGTGTTCTCTAGTAATAATGTTCTCTGATGGTTTTGTCTCAGACCCCACTCAGTGCATGCCAATTCATCAGGGACCATGTTAACTCCCCCAATGGAAAAAGCTGGTGTCCAAATTTGCATTTTCAATTTGTATTCACGTATCAAAAACAACAAGAAAATGCACTCTTCACCTCTTACCGTTACTTGGTCACAATCTGAAAGTCTGAGACATATCAAGTGATTCAGAATGGGAGGAAAGAAAAAGTCTTATGACTGTCTTCATCTTTTGCTGGTACCCACTGTCTGCTTAAAAGGCTTTTTCAGTTGGCCTCTGCTTTACCAGAGCAATGTCAGCTGTGGTGCCATTTTTAGCTGTGACATTTTCCCCAGTCAGAATATTTTCTTAGTCCATTATACCCCGTGTACCATCTGCTGTACAATAGTCACACAGTGCCAAGAAGCCTGGTCACAGTCTGCTTTATTCAGTGGACGAGCCCTAATTGCTTAGCCTGGCACAATACGAGTCCCCACATAGCACAGCATCCCATTCCAACTGCTCGTGCCACGGTTTCTCCAGGGTACAACAATCCAGCAGAGCCTCAGAGACAGCTGTGACCACCGATTAGTTCCAACACAGAACAGTTGTGCTTCCATTCACCTGCTGTGAAGACAGGAGGGAGTGACCAGGCTGTAGGCCTCCAGATGCCCTTTGTTCCCAGTTTCACACTGAGAACGTGGCAGAAAGGAAGAGGCTGTGAGACTGGGAGCCAAGGAAAACACTGCACATCCCGGATGCAAATTGTCCAAGTGATTCTACTCTCCTGCCTGGTGCTAAAGAACCCTGGAGGGGTGGGGAACAGGAAGGCTGGGGTTATAGTGTTGAACAGGAAGGCTGGGGTTATAGTGTTGTCTCCAGCTTTGTATTGGATACAGCCTCACTAATATGTGGCAGGATCATCTAACCTGTTGAACAAAGGGCAGATGCCAGTTTTAGTATCTCTCTTGCTGGCTGTAGAGTTGTTGGCTCTGAACACCTTGGTGCCAGCACTGTAGAATGCAAACATCCAGTCTTGTCCTTCTCCCCTGTGTGCTGGCCACAGCTCCTCAAATCCACAAGGAGTGACACAGACCAATCTGCCAAGAGGAACACCACAGTCCAGGGTAACACTCAACACCCCTGCTCCACCTCTGTTTCTGTGTCTAGTGAAAAGAGATGCCAAGGCTGAACACAATCCTGACATAACTAGGGAAACCTCACAGTCCCACAGATGTGAAACCCCATCAGCCTGTGTTAACCAAGGAGGGAAGACTTCTCGTCCTGCCCAAATACATCAGTACACTCTGAGCTGTTGCTGTCTCTGGGTCTGCTGCTCTCTCAGCCTGTAAGACAAATGAATGTTTGATATGACACTGGCACATTTTCTTTCTTATCACTGGGTATTTAGAGAGGAAGTGGTAGGCCAGATGCTACTTCCACATGGTAGAAATCAGGACAAGTTTGGTGGAAAGGGAATGAAGAATAACAATGTACCAGGAGTGCAGTACCACAGTATTAATACTCACTTGTTAGCCCCTATTGTAGTTACCCATCAAAGTAACCTTTTCTTGAAATGTCTCAAGGCCCAAATCTGTGGGATGCTATGGTCCCTCCATGAAAGTAGAAACTGACAGCACAACTTGCCATTTTGTAAGATAAGGCCCTTGATAACAAATCAGATGGCTCTAAGAAAGCCCACAGATGCATCAGTAGATAGGCATAGTGCTTGGAGAGGGGTCAGGAAAGAACTGTGCCTGAAGAGGCTGCCTGTGGGAAGCAGGTCCTTTGCAACACTTCTCCTGGGCTGAACACACCTGCTAGTCCCACTCACCACTGTCTTGGGAAGTAGGAAAAAGCAGTTCTCAGTCTGTTCCATTTCTGTCTATCATCCAGTTGCTGGGAAGGAACCATTTGGATACAGCCTCTGCACTCTGTTAGGTGATAGGTTTCATTCACAGAAGCCTTTCCATGAAGTCACTTATTTGGGGGTTGGCAGATCCCATTCACTTTTGCAAAAAGCAAGGATAAACCAGTTCTAACTAAAGAGAAGGGAAGGTGTAAGAAAGGAAAGGAGAGGAGCTATGTTCTTACAAATCAGTTTCTGCACTGGCAGCTAATTAGCATTAATACTAATTCAAATACTTAATAGCCAAAAGAATTACTGTTGCATAAAATGCAGTTCAGGCAATTTTGCATGTAGCTTATTACCAGTAATGGATTATACTGAAGATACCATGCTTAAAGTGAGATATAAAGCCAGCAATATGTAAATTTAATTTTATTTTATTCTTCCTCTTTCCCTTAAAATGAGTAGGACTTGCCAGAGACAAAATGGGGATTTCTAAATTAGGAAAAACTGTAAAATGGCAAACTAAACTACAGCTGACTTCACACAGTAATTAATGAGAGAGATACTGCCTCTCTGGTCATGTGCATCTTATGCATCTCTGCTTGAATGGCTGCTCAACTAGAGAGCAGCTCGTCTATAAAACAAAAGGAGTGGGAAGAAAATGGGAGCAGTTAATATAAACAGAGATTTGTCTAATATTTTTGTGGAATTAAAGAAATATTGCATTAAGGCACTGCATTTTGAAATTTGTATAAGGCACTGGAGTTTCTAAAGTATCAATACAGTGGGACACAAATGAAACAGAAACAAACAGCAAGTTGTCAATGTAACAAATTATTACCTCATGGGTAGACACAATATGAATCCCAGCTGCCATGAACAGTAACAGTATTTCACCTTACTCTCCCTTGCATTGTGCTAAGAACATCCCCTCTAAATAACAAGTATCTCTGTAACAAGTATCTTTAAAAAAAAAAAAAAAAGTTTTTTCTTTCTTTGGTATCAAAATGCTATTTAAGTAGACAAAAAGATGACTTGACTGCATATAAGAAAACGCTCGTAGTTGTCTGGTCTATACTTAATCACTACCAGCTCTTCCTACCACTCCGTTTAAAGATTTAGACAATTCAGGGCTGGGACTAAAAGGAAGGTAGCACTGCTTAGCAGCTAGTGCCACCTTGTGAACAAAATCCCAAACACACTTCCTTCACCCTTTTTACCAAACTGTACTTATGAAGCAAAGTAAAGTAAAAAAATAAAATCCAACTTCTGCATGAGTAAGTAACTTCATGGTAAGATCTCCATACTTAGGGATAAAACATGAGACTAAGCCTCCAACCAGGCTAGAGAAGAGCTTGACAAAATAGAGACAGTCTAGAAAGAAGATAAATATTTTACAGTACAGCTGATGGTAATAGAAGCTATTCCTTTTTCACTGCATTGCAAACAACATGAACACAGGGATAATCAACACTCCAACTTCCCTACGGACTCCACAAGAGTGGGATTTGCAGTGTTCTGACCAGGAACAGATAGGAAGGACAGGGGAGATCAGACAAAGAGCAGCACTGACACTTCTTGTAACATACTAACAATTTTTATAACGACATCTGCTCCTGGCACCATGGAATTGTAACTGAAACTCTTCCACTAAAATTATTTTGTATCACCTAAGGTATTTCCACATACTTTTTTCCTCCTTGCCCTCCTCTCCACCCCCACTCCATCTCATAGATTTTGAGTACCTACTTCACCAGTTCTTTTGATCAGGGTTGGCTGTATGAGTGGTTCCTCTTTTCTCAACATCAAGGGTCAGCAAGGAGAGGGATGCATTAGATCTACCATCCTAAAGTGCAAGCCCCTTTGCCATCTCAGAGGTACAACTAGCTCTCAAGGAAGTCAGATGAAATTTTCCCCTCAACTTTGACAGAAGGAGCCTTTTACCATGCCCATTTCTAATTTGGCGAAGTACTTCCAGTTTTGTCCTTTTATTCAATCCTTTCTTCTTCAAGGTTGCATTGCAGTTAACTCTTCATCTCCTACACTTTAAAGACTTGATGTTTATAGCAATAGGAAAATACGAATTAGAACTCACAACTAATGTAGCTCCTGGTTTCTAATGAACCATTTCTTGTGGGGGACTTCAGCTTATCAGGTGTCTGCTGGAAATACAACACAGTGGATAGGAAGCAGTGTAGGAGGTTCATGGAGTGTGTGGAAGGTAATTTCCTGACAGAGCTGGTGAGGGAGCCAACTAGGGAAGGCACTGGACCTGTTGGTTGTGACCAGAGAAGGAGTGATGGGTGATATGATGGTTGGAGTCCATCTTAGGCACAGCGACCACAAAAAAATACAGAGTTTTCTATTCCCAGAGAAGGATGGGGATCAGCAGAATGACTAACTTGGATTTCCAGAGGGCAGACTTTGGCCTGTTTAGGAGACTGCTTGATAGAGTCCCTTGGGAAGAAGTCCTGATGGGCAAAGGAGTCCAGGAACGTTGGACATGCTTCCAGAATGAAATTGTAAGTTTGCAGGTGCATGCTGTCCCCACATGCCTAAAGACAAGCTGGTGTGGAAGAAGAGCAGCCTGGCTGAACAGAGAGCTTTGGCTGGATCTCAAGGGGAACAAAGGAGGGTTTATGAGCTTTGGAAGAAGGGGAAAGCTTCTCAGACAGACTACAAGGATACCTGGAGGTTATACAGGGAGAAAATAAAAAGGGTTGAAGCCCAAGGAGAACTTAGTCTGGTTACTCCTGTAAAAGACAATCAAAATGTTCCCATAAATACATTAGCAACAAAAGGAGAGCTAAAGAGAATCTCCATTCTTTTCTGGATGCAGGAGGAAACATAGTGACAAAGGATAAGGAAAAGGCTGAGGTACTTAGCGCTGCCTTTGCTTCAGTCTTTAACATTAAGGATAGTTGGTGTCCAGGCACCCACTGAAGTGGAAAACAGGGACAGGGAGCAGCATGATGATGCCATAATCCATTGGCAAATTGTCAGTGACCTACTACACCTGTGTGGCCTAAGCAAGTGATCACCCCCCTATATTCAGCACTGGTGAGGTCACATTTTACAACCTGTGTTAAGTTTTTGGCCCCCAAGAAAGACACTGAGGTGCTGGAGCATGTCCAAAGAAGGGCAGCAAAGCTGGTGAAGGGTCTGGAGCACAAGTTTTAGGGGGAGCAGCTGGGGGTGTTTAGCCTGGAGAAAAAAAAAGGCTCAGGGGACACCTTATCATTCTCAGCAACCACCTGCAAGGAGGTTGTAGCCAGGTGGGGATCAGTCTTTTCTCCCAAGTAACAAGACAAGAGCAATTGGCCTCAAGTTGCACCAGGGGATGTTTAGATCAGCTATGAGGAAAAAATATCTTCACCAAAAGGATTGTCAAGCACTGGACCAGGTTGCTCGGGAAAGTAGTGGATTCACCACGCCTAGTAGTATGTTGGAGATTTGTAGACATGGCACTTAAGGACATGGATTAGTGGTGCACTTAGCAGTGCTGGGTTAACACTTGGACTCAATGAAATGATCTTAAGGGTTTTTTTCAACCTAAATAATTTTATGATTCTTCAATTTTTCACTCCAAGATCCTTCCCTTTTCCCTACAGGGCAGAATGTGAGAGTAGAGGCTTGAAGTCAACCAGAAACCCAACAGCAGGGCTGGGAATGGTACTCTTGACATTCAAATTGCAGTGACAAATCATTCAGGAATCAGGTTTTCCTTCACCGGAGCTAGTATCTCTCATTAATAAAGGATCTGCTCTGCATCAAGATGGTTTGCTAGTTAGATACTGAACTAGGATATGGGAAATCATTTCTTCAGTCCCATTTTCACACTAATTTAAACTTGAAGGAGAGAAAATATCTCTGTGTCTTACCACAAGGGGGATGTCCTTTCTTCCTCTTCTCACCCATCTTGCATAACTGAAGGGTTACAATTTTTAGAGCAGGGATTGTCTCTTACTCTCTGCGTCCACAGCACCTTAAAAAATGCTGTCCCATTCAAGTGTTCCCAGACATCAACACGACAAGCATGTAGTGAACATTTTTTAAGGGGTTTGTTCAATAGAATCCTCATCAGAAGATGACATGTATTAAACTTGGTGTTTGGGCTCCATTCACCCTGGTTTCTGAGACTCTGCTGTAGTACTGTACAATCTACAATTTCAGCAATTTATATTTCTTTCCACATCCTGTAATATTTTAACAGATGCACTATAAAAATCAATAGCAATATAAAATCAGCTAAAGTAAGGATATATGATATTAAAGGCTCCAGAAATTGTCAAATCCAGCCACAAAAGAAAATTTCTCATACTTTGCTTATATTTATGCCTCATACTTTACTCATATTTATGAATGTAATCAGCAGTAACATATTCACAACTCTCTACAAGGCTACATGAAACAAAAACTATATCATCACAGTAACAGAGTTACACTCTTGTTACCTCTGCTGCAAAACCATTTGAGTGTCCCTGGAGCAAAGTCTGGCATTGCACATCTTCAGCTCTGTTTGGTATTTAAATATTAATAATGCCACTGTTGCAGCTACAGTTTTAGTTGCATGTTGTTTGAATATACCAGGCACATTCGAGCTCCTCTGTTTAAATTTCTGAAAGATGGGTTTTTTTTTTTAAAGGATATTAATTTTTGGATTTTTTTTACAGTACTACAAAATGCTGCCTGATACTGAATTTCCTCACAAACAATAGGCCAGCCTGGCACACAAACAAACTATATTGCTGCTAGCATTAACAAAACATCAGTCATTCACAGGCAGCCTTTTTTAATAGAAGTACTAATATATCTTAAGATCTGTTCTACCTGCAAAATCAGTCTGTATCACTGATCTACTATTGGTGACTGAGTCAGGCAAAGATGTCGCATAAAAAGACTGTAAAAATGAAGTACAAACTGTGTATTATGGAATCGAGGTTCAAGCTCTCAGTTGCTAAGCTTACCCACTATTCAGTGGGTTTTTGAGAACATCACTGTCCTACTTTAGGAGATGCAGGTGGTTAATGCTGTAGGGTCTGTTTGTGGTATTTTCTTTTCCTGTAAGGTTTATCAGTTTTGGAACTTGGAAAGTAACTTGGAAAGGAATCCTTAAGCCAAAGGGCAGGTTAGTATTTTTTATAGAGGAAAGTCTGTAAGAGGAAGATTTTCCAGTATTTCTAAAATACATTCTGGCCCTGTATTAGCTTGATTTGGTCAGTTTACTTTGAGGTGGGTTCTTGTCTCTTCCGAGTTTTACTCTTATTGCTAACAGGCTTTTTCCTGACCATTGTTTCCCAGCCAAGTACAGGTCAAGAATACACAGATAGTTGCTGATCCTTGATTTACTAGCTGCTTTCAAAAACAAATCCAAAACCTGAAACTGTTACTGGAAGCTGATCTAAAGCCAGCAAAAGTCTTTAGTGGCATACAATGAATGGAGCAAAAAGGGCATGCTGCTGTATCAGGTGGCAAGTCCAGAACATCTGCATACTCAGCTTTCCGTAAGTGACTCAGATTCATCCAGTCAAGAGGTCACAAATGTGGTGTTTCCTGGGGCCAGGTCCTAAAGGACACAACCAAGCACCCTCGAATGTTGAAAGTGAAATCTGTGATTAGAGACTTCACCCAGATGGTCACAGCCAAGTTTATGAAGTTGTACAGGATTTCAGGACTATTGTTCTGAACGTAGTTCAGGAAAAAAAATGGTGGCAATGGTTTTGAGGCTTCTTCAAAGTATTTTCATGTTCCTATGAAACTCAGTTTGCAAGTAAAACAAACAGAATAGAACATTTCTTAGTTTGGTGCTGAAAACAAGCCTCCTTTCCTCTCCCCTTATCTTCTTCCATCCTGCTTTAGAACATTCTGCTTTTAGCAAAATAGCAACAGGTCTGTTACATTTAAATGAAAAAGGCTTTTATTAGATGATAAATATTCCAATTAAGTGTCCTATTTCACACAAAAGCATGAAGCCAAAATTGGGAAAATAGACAACAAAAAAAAGCACATGAATATCCTTGAATTTCAGAAGCACAACAATCCCGTATGTATGAAGATATTATCCCATTGGACAGCAGCTTCTCTGCAGTACCAAGTTTACAACAGAAATCCAAGAGTCCAGAGAAATGGGCTGTGAAAAAATACTGAGACAAGCCTAGACAGTAGGCAGGCTCGTCTACTTGTGATTTGCCTACTTTCTGACCTTTTCCCTGCAACTACCCTCATTTATTCCCATTGTAAGTTCTCTGGATGCTATAGGCATCAGAAACCAGAGCTGTGGTTGATTGGTGCCATCCACCTTAAGACAGCATAGCACCCTGAAGTGGGAACTGTGAAAAAGCACGTGAAGTGACAGTGAAGTATAAAGCTTCTTACAAGTCAAGGGAGGAAAACAGAGCTGGATTTATATTTTCAGTCACACAGATGCCTTTCTAAATATTTCACATCATATATTTTACAAGCATGCAAGTTACACCTTTGGCAAAGACCTTCAAAAGCAAATTTTCCAAGGGTGAGACCTAAAACTTACTGGGAAACAGGGTAAATGGTCCCAAACAGAATCATTTAAGTAGAAATACACAAAATCACTATTCATTTGGAAGAATCATGTCGTCTTTTTCTTGTGCCCTCGTCTTCCCTGATTTCGCAGCACCCTGCTGCAAACACAATGAACAGTGCATATCAGCCTAGGAAGTGGGAATGAAAAAGGTTCTCTAATGGAACATCTTACCTGGCTAATAGCTTTTATCTTTGCAAGCAATGCCTCTGTGTGTCTCCCCACAGTACAGGCTCACCATCTGCCTTTGTTCTAATAAATGAACTCACATTACAAACACAGAGCACAAACATACTCATATCCTGAGCCTACTGCACCCAAGGGCCAGATGTTTTTGCAATATGTATAACTAGCAAATGTTTGCTCCTAAATGTTTGAAATGGCTCACAATCTTTCCCAATAACAATGACAACCAGTGAAAAATTCATCATAGCTATATTATGGAAGGTAAAACTCCTTAAAAAACACTTATCTATTTTTACTAATTGTATCTCAGCAATATCTTTCCAATATAAAATTCTGCTTCCCACAGAGTCTTGCATGTATTACTAATATCACACACAATCAGATGCCACCTTCCTGCCTCCCTGGAACATCAGTCTAATTTTGGAACCTGCAGGCTTTGATTTTCAGAATTTCACTTTTTAGATGAACAACTTATTTAATTATGTGTCATCCCTGGTATGTGAAACTCAGGATTTTTTTTCCCCCAGAAACTTAAAACATAATCTTACCGTTTTTCGTTCACACACTGATGCTCAACACTGATATCCTCTCCAAATATATATATATATATATCTTTCAAATAACTCTTCCATGAAACACTTCCTATTTGGTGATTTCTATTTCTCAGTATATTCACATGTATAAACTGAACAACAGATCAAGCAAAAAAACATTGTATCAGGTGAGCATATAAATGACCTTTCATATTTCATATACCAGTTTTCTCTTAGGAGAGCAAGGCTGTATGTTTTATAGTTGACTATTGATGCTTACAGATGCTGGAGTTTCAGGTCCCACTTTTATGGCACTTGGTTTCATAGAAGTGATGCACAATCAACCATGGTTCTAGAATCATATTAACTACTTAGAATATTCTGCCTTTGGAACACAAGCAACCTTCAGGTACCTGAAAGATGTACCTGAAATAGCTTTTTAGCTATCAAATGAACACCATAAAACCTGCTGTGATACTATCACTTTGAAGTTCAAATGTTTTTTCTCAGTAGTGTTTATTTCTAAGTAAAGAAAGCTCACCCATCCATATAGTATAGACACAATACCTGTGTGGATTTCTGCCTAGGCTTAGCTTGCTGTCACACATCAGATAATATCAACCAAATTTGACAGAAACTGTCCTTTGACAGAAAGGATACATAATGTCAGATGACTCAAAGACTTCATACTTCTGTAAATTTGATGAAAATAGATGATAGTCAGACCTTACCCATGTCCTCACTGACACACTGCTCATTAACATCATTCCTTAATACATGCTGTCCCTTTCCAGGAGGAGACACCACAGAATTCCACACTGAAAATGGCATTTAGGATTCCCTGACATCAGGAAAAGCCTAAATTCAAGGCTTAATCCAATTCATACTTTATTAAACATCAGAGGATGCAAGCACAGGGCACCAAGTCATTAAAAAAAAATGGGTTTTCTTAGTCCCATTACTTCAACAATTATTTGCTTCTATCCTAAATATTGCTCAGAACAGGGTGCTGGCATAAAGGAACCTACTACTTATGCTTGCCAAATAGAGCAGCTAGCTCAGCTTAAGTGAAACAAAAAGCAGGTCTTCTACAGACAATTGAGTCATCTCAGCAGCTTCCATTGATTGCAGACAATTTAAATCAATCAGGACATTTATTACAATCATGGCATAGTAGATTATTTGTGTGAGGTGAGCATGATTCCGTGCATGCATGCTTTTTTCAAGTCATTTTAACACCATTATCCCTGATTACTACATCTCCCTTAGGACAGTTCTACACAAAATGGTTTGGGTTGGGAAGGACCTTAAAGATCACCAAATTCCATTCCCCCTGCCATGGGCAGGGACAACTTCCACTAACCCAGGTTGCTCAGAGCCTCATCCAGCCTGGCCTTGAACACTGCCAGGGATGGGGCACCCACAGCTTCTCTGGGCAACCTGTTCTGGTGCTTCACCACCCTCACAGTAAAGAATTTCTTCCATACATCTAACCTAAATTTCCCCTCTTTCAGTCTGAACCAGTAACTCCTTGTCCTATCACTGCAGTTCCTTCAAGTAAGGATACTAGGTACAGGAATCCTTGGCATGAGCTGCTGGTGGGTTTACTTGAGCTTGGAAAGGCTGAAGAAGTTGGGGGAGTAGATCCACTTTACTCAGCACTACAGCAACCACATGCACCCCATCAGTAACTGTGTCTCACATGATGAGGCAAGAATTTCTTAAAGCTGACTCAACTTCCTCACACTTTACCATAGTTACAAAAAAAAATGCCATGATTTAAAGTTCACAGAAGCAGAGTCATAGAAACCAAATTAACCTTTCTGACCATTCATCTCAAAATAACATCTGCTTTATAAGAACTATAGTAGAAGATCTTTCTGGCAGGGGCATTAAGGCATGCTACTTTATTTTCCAGGTCTGACTGGAAATGAGACTGAATGAGATAAAAAAGTTAGAAATACTGCACTCCATTTAACATGCTGCTACACAAAAAAGTGTACACAGAAATACACAGAAACACTGAAGCTACAGTCACACACAAAAATATGTATTATTGTTCTGGTAATAGCTAGTTCAGTGTAAAAATGAACTCAGTAGCTGTTTGCAGCTAAGTCTATTGGGCTGACTCAAGTCTTCTGATGAATATTTTTGATTCTTGCCTACATCTCACTTCCTTTTGAGGATGAACAGTTCATTGCACTTGCCTTTGCACATGATGACAAGCACACAGCACTGTGATGAGGCGCCACGCAAGGCATTCCTCCAGTCTCATTTATGTGTTGTATACTCCAAAATGACCAAACCTCCAGTCTGAAAGGCACTTGGAGTTACAGACTTCAAATCTCACTGAATATCAACAGAGCTCAGACTACATGTAGCCATTGCAAAACTGCTGTGCTAAAGATGAACATGCTGATGACCAAATAATGATAGCTCAGATTAGGATAGTGCTATCATTGTTATATGCCTTTTTAGCAAAGCTTTTCATTTACTATAAATGCTACCAGATATTTATTACTAGCATGGCAGAAAGAGCTAATGGGTTGCACACCAGGGGTCAGCAATGCATAAATCTCTGGGATAAAACTCTCCACAAAAAAAAAGGAGACGACATGTAATAACCCTCCTTAAAGAGTCATTAGGAGAATTGGGTGATTAAAGCATTTTTTCCTCTGAGGCCAAAGATTTGTGATACAATAAATTCAGTCATGGGGCTCACGGTACCAGACAAAAAAAACTTGTGGTGCCCTGATGCGAAGCAATGATCTGTTGCAAATTTATTTCTAACCACATCAACTGAATAAGCCCTTTGGTAGCTCCAATTTGTTTAAAAAATTTTTGACTGGTTAACTTTGTAACATTAAGCTTTAGGCTGGAAAATTATTACTTCTTTCTTCCCATGCACATACAGCCAGTGTTAAGACCCCAGAAAAAAATCATTATTACATCTTATGTCTACTTTGTCATAAACAGAGTCAAAAATTCACCTCTGGTCCACATCAGATGTGTATGACTGGGTCATCCAGCAACACACAAGTCCAGTGGAATGACAGCCTGAGTCAATCACATATTCATACACACAGCCAGAGATGAAATCCCTGCTCAGAACAGGCCACCCTCAAAGTGGCAGGATGCTCGAGGCCTTGGCCAGTCTTATTTTAAGTATTCCCAAGAATGAAGGTTCTATAACTTCTCTGGGCCCTGCCCCAGTATTTGACCTCCCCTTAGTATTTCACTGGAATTTCCCCTGTTGCAAATTGTGTACATTACACAAGATCAGCACAGGCCATTGCACAAGTCACCGGATACTTCTGGGCTTCCTCTGCTGCAGAGCAGCTGTTCAAAACGTAGGTCAAAGATCCAGGCATGATTTTGAAATGACATCATTCTAGAACACAGAAAAGGTCTGCAGTGCAAAGTGCTGGAAGGAAAGGATGAAGTTCCTTCAAGCAGTTAAGTCTGCTGCAGCAACAGTACAGTGGCTTCTAGTGGTAGGAAGAGCAAAGCCCAACACAACTTCCCTGAGAGTGATGGAAAAGAATTAAGACCTTTGCCCAGGAAAGAAGCAGCTGACTACACCTCATATCAAAGAAAGAACTTCTGACTTGCTGATTTCAGTTCCAAATAGGAAACTCATTTGCAGTACCTCAAATACTTCTGCACATCAAATGAAGAATATCTGAAATTAATTAGGGATAAAGACAATCTGATCCACTAGCATGCTTCTTCAAGCATGAAATCAGATAAATTAGGATCTTATTTAGAATATCAACATTTGTTTACACATCTAACTGCTGAGCATTTAAAAAAGATAACATTATTAAAATATTAAGGCATCTTACACTATACTGCTAATTGAGTCTCTTTCATTCCTGTATCTGAGAAATTACACTCGGAAGTCCTACAAGTACTGAAAGTAAATGAAACATTCTAACTTTAGCAAGCCTCAAAAATCACAAGTGACAGGAAACACAGGATACTTATTTAAAAATACTTTTTAATAAAAATGGAAGTAGCAGTTATGGTAATAACTAATGAAAACTAATGCTTAGAATTAACCATATTTATATGCTTTACCTGATCCAATAACAATGTTGCACAGGTTTTATTTTACCAGCAGGAACACAGATGCTCAACAGGTTGCATTCACTAAAATTGAATTAGAAGTAGCATTCATATTTTGTCTCCTCGGATGGCAACAAGAGGTACTGGATGCAGTCATTTTTGGTTCATCAGAAAGATAAGCACACAGCCGATGTGCTAGCTATCATTTCAAACAAGCAATGCTGTTGCTAATCAGCAAGAACTTATGTCTTACTGAAAGGCTTTTGAAATTTGCTTTGAAGAAAAACTCTTGGAACACGCAAGTCTTCTTTCCTATTGACAGTTTCTCGCTGCACGTATTCATTGACCACTTGCTTATATCCCTCAGCCTTGAAAAGCTGAGATAAGAACTCTGGAAGAGAATTTAGAAAAAGAAAAAAAAAAAAAAAAGATGACATATTATGTTTAAGCTATTTTTAAAACACCAGACAGCATTTATATAAGCATATGTTCTTATGTGTTACAGCATGAAAATCACACAGGCCTTCAGATTTCAAGCTGTTCTATGTGGGCAGACTTCTGAACAAAAATCAATAAAGATCTCCTTTAGAAACATCAGCCTAAGCAAAACAGCTTGTAAAACTGGGGCTTAAGCTAGTTACTCAGTTGAATTTCCAAAAATTGCCACATCTCTTATTTTTATTAAGCCTTGTCATTCTCATTGTGACTGACACCTGTGCATTTGCCCTTCGTGCAGCTGACCTTCACTAGCTGAAAACATCACTTATCACAAATATTTCAATACACATCCAGCTGTGTAGATGCACCTCTGCTCAGGGAAGAATAACACCCTATGTTACATGCAATTTCTCAACAGAAAAACTGACAAAATGGCAAAGGGGATGTGGTGATACCAAGCCTCTATTAACTTGAACTGAAAGTATTTTTCATTAAAAAAAAAAAATCTGACTTACAGCCTATCTCCCTTAAGGCAGAAGCACCTCACAAACAGGGTGACCTATGCAGCAGGAAGGTCTGCTCATGCTATTGATTTGTAATGTTAATTAAAAATCGTAATTTTTCCTTTCCAGCACCTCAATTACTTAGGTAGCAATTTCACAGTAAATTTAAGCCATTCTAAACTTGTGGTACTTGATAGAAAACAAAGACATTCCATTTTTCACTGTGCAGGGGGATTAGCTCAATGAAACAGTGATCATGTGGGTACAGGAAGCACCACAAGAGATGATGTGTTGAGGAAGATGAGACCACCCACTGGCACTGCAGGTTTATATCAACCCAAGCCCACCATGGTGGTAAAACAAATTTGTGTGTCCATGTAAAATGGGGGACTCACACCAATGAAATATAAATAAACAGCACTTAATTGTGGACCTATTGAAATCTCATTGTAAGGAAGTTGCACATATTTCATAACACAAAACTGCAACCACGCATTCCTCCACAAATTTAATATTACTTCAAACAGTAGAAGAATGGATTTTTTTTCCCATGCAAGAAGTTCTATGATGTTATCTGAGGCCAGACATATTATAAATAAGCATCATTCAAATCACATCATGCAGCAATTACTCAGTGTACCAATGCAGTGCTAAAGGAATGAAAAATAGCAAGGACTGCAACGTGTGTGGAAATGATGGGAGTCATGTCTCCAGTAGCAAAAGAATTCTCAAGCATTAAGCAATGTTTATATGAAAATCTGTTAAATGAATGAGATCATAATGATTAAAAATGGGAGTAGAGGTGATCCATGAGACAGTCACAAACCAGCCCAAGGAAAAAACAATTGCTGGTTTGAGCAATATAAAATAAATTCTCTTTTCTCCTTCCTTTCTCTTTCTTGTCCCTACCTCAATTCTTCTCCCAAGGGAAACACACGTATTAGCAAGGAACTTCTCATTCAGAAACTATTCTAAAACACAACAAAAATGGGATCTAAAATTCCACAGCTAGGTCAGTCCCTTATTTATTCTGTTTAGCATCCATTCTCTTTGTAAGAGCTAATTGTTTAAACAGAACTAAAAATGACTCAATAAATAACAGTTCCAGATATGCTTCAATGAAGCTGCAGCACAGCCTGCATTATCTTAGATTTCATCATTGTCGTATGAAGAATAGGGAGAGCTCAGACAAGATTAGTGGTTTTTATATATCAGAAGCAATTAGGTAATATGTTATGGCATAAAATATGAATAACATTGGCTCCAAATTGGTCTCTTCAGTGGCTGTATTTAGGTTTAGACTAAGAACAAAGAGCCCCACAGAAATAAATTCACAGCTCTTGCTACACAATGCTCTACAAGTGATAGGGGGGTGTAATGAGTTTAGCATGAGGAATTGGGAGTTAGAAACTATAGCCAAGCTATAATCCCAATTCATTGTGAGAGTCTAAGCAAATTCCTTCATGTCTCTATGCTTCAAATTCTTCACCAGCAAACTGCAATAATTACCTTTCCTCCTACATCATTATGAGCAGTGAACAAAAACTAAATATTGTATCACAGGGAAATGGTTTTTTGCATCGTCTTTACTAAAAAAAAGACCCCAAAAGACAGAGTGACCACAGCTAGTCAGTGCTATCCCAGCAGGATTTGTGCAGGAACTTGTCAGCGCTGCAGTCATGGTTCTGCTTTTAGAAGTCAATAGATCTCATTCTGCACACCAGAAATAGCCTTGCATAAAGAATGATGCCAAAAGAACTGCTCAGTTGCTTCATGAAGATGATCAATTCTCCTACTGAACATTGGTCTTTTCCCCTTAGGTAACAAATCTGAATGAAATTCAGCAAATTCAGAAACTGCTGCTCTTGGAGCATTATAGCACATACAACAAGCCTGTAAACAGGAAAATGCTGCACAAAGTTCTGCCAGTCTAAATAACTTCTTCTTCCCAAAAAGGATGGTAAATGAAATAAACCATAATTTAGCAGTTCATCCACATAAAATAAAACTTTCACAGGCATGTTGGCAGTTCCCTGGAGCAAGTTTAAACAGAAGATTCACAGAAAAGAAAGCACTCCACAGCATGTCTTACCTTCAGTAAAAAAATACGATCTTGTCCCATCTTGTCTAACATAAAAGTTTTCCCCAAGTTTGCTGCCAGATTTAAACCTGAGCATTGCATGATCATACAGGCCATAGTCTCGGAACAGGACACACCTGCCTGGTTTTAATACCTGTCACATAATACATATATTCTTCAATAAGCTAAACAGATTTAGTCATCTAGCAATATATTTATTTGTGTACACATACAGACATACACAGATAACTAAGACAAGGCAGATTAACATAGTCAATACAACAGTGAGATAGATATCTATATCTACATCTACAGATATAGGTATAGATACAGAAACAATTCACTCCCTGTGCAACAAAAAAGTTATGTAAAAACGAAATCAACGCTTAAAAACGTTTTCCTATGAACAAAAGACTACAAATAGTTTTAGAATACTTGTCTGGGTGCTGATCAGCAAAATAAGCAACACTTTTCAAGTACGGAGGAAAGAAGAAAGCATACAGTTTAACAAAAATTCCCATCAGGGCATTTTTTCTGTTGGGTAGTATCCTGTTTAGCACCTGATTTTGCTTAATGGTTAACAATAAAATTTAGAACATTGTGATGCTTCTTTTTTCATGGGATAAAAAAAAATGTTGCAATATGTTGAGAAATAAATAAGAAACCACTTTAAGAAAATGCATAATGGATTTTTGTTTTAATTGCTTTTTGGTAAAGAAAGCAAGCCATAAAGAGCTTAAAATTTATAAATACATGATCATTGCCCATGCTGACTTCAGATATCTCATGCATGTAACTTTTCTACATCATCAAGAGCACTTGCCATTTGTCAATTTGTGCAGAAACCTATGAGTGACTTGAATGAGCCAGGCATCTCCACAGAGAAAACAATAATTAGCCCTTTCATAAATATGAGCTAAGAACCAATCCTGATTTTGGAAAACAGCTGGAGATACACAAAAAAGCCCGAATATTCCCTTTTCAAACTACTGATAATAAACCAAATCATATCAGAAAATATAAGACCCTGAATACACACATATGCAAAAGTAAACATTGACTGTTGTCCTCTGCAGTCAATATATGATATCTCAGGAAAATTCACAACCATCACAACTCAGGTTGTTTAAACCACCCTCTGGATAGGCCTATCCTAGTCTAATTAACAAAGCTTAGGGAAGTGAGTCTCTCTAGATTAATGTTGACTTCTGAACACTCCACTTTTAAATCACCACAGATCAAGTGTGTTTAATAATAACAGCAACATCCTAACTGCAAGTTCCTGTATCTCTGGAAGTTAATTTTGGCTCACTGTCATTCACACCTTATGAACACAGACATCTCTGCAATACATAAACATTACTCATAGCATACATTCCAAGTTACAGCTTTAAAATCATAGAGTCTTAGAGTGGTCTGGGATGGAAGGGACATGAAAGATCACCTGGTTCCAACCTTCTCCCATGGGCAGGGACACCTCCCACTAGACCAGGTTGCTCAAAGTCCCATCCATCCTAGCCTTAAACACTTCCATGAGTAGGGCATCCACAACTTCTCAGGGCAACCTGTTCCAGCACCTCACTAAAGAATTTCTTCCTACTATATAATCTAAAGCCACTCTCTTACAGCTTGAATCCATTCCCCTTTTCCTTGTCACTACACACTCTTGTAAAAAATCTCTCTCCATCTTTCCTGTAGGCCCCCTTCAGGTACATGAAGGTCACCTTTTATATACTTCTTTGTTATGCTGATGACATGGGTTAGGCCTCAATTCAAACAATCTCACAATACCAGGAGAAAAAAAAAGGACATTGTAAAACATATTTTAGTTCTGCATACTAGGTGAGCTAACTAAATACATCCATGGAATATAATACGAAAAATCACCATTGCAAAAGAACAATTTTCTCAGGAAAAAAAAGTACTTTTGAGCTAAAAAGAAGGAAAGTGCTTTAAAGGCTGTAAAATCAGCTGGTTTTACCTTGTAAATGTTCCTCAGGACAAGATGCATTTTGTCAGGATGAATGGCAGAAAGCACAAATATAAGTGTGACAACATCCACAGAATCTGCTGGTATATTGTCTAGAAGATCATCTTTGGTAAGATCACACTGGAACACTTTACATCTTTCAGTACTATATAAGCCATTTTTCTAGGGAAATTAAAAGAGCAAGCTTTCACTGAAAATTAGCAGCATTTGTTGCTACAATAAAGTAAAAATCTTGTGAAATTAATCAGTACAGAGACACAAAACATGGTGGCAAAAGAATATTAACTTCCAACAGGTGGCTAATGCAATAAGAAAGTCTTTGCTACATATTACAATAGTGAAACTACAACTAGTAGAATAGTCTGTTCTCGTGAATTTGAGAAGGAATGTGCATTAAGACAATTCAGAAAACATACAATTTCTGTTTTACCCTTGCTTCTACTCTTTAAAGAATACATAAATACTATTGAATACATAAATACTATTAAAAGAAATTATGTATTACAGGGTGATGAAAGTAAAGCTCTTGAGCTACAGGTAGACTGCAAACACTTGGGGTTCCTGTCACATAACCTGCAGCTGGGCTGCTCTATGCCACAGTTTTGCTGTGGAAAAAAAAAAACAACTGGTCTTGGCAAAAAATAAATTCAGCAAGAGCTGTGGAGGCAGATGCCATTAAGTCATCCAAAATCCAGGGTACACACTTCGCCAAACCTCATCTTGGGGTGCAGCCAAGGGAGCTGCTGTCCTCTTCTGTTTGCCACATGTATTTCTTCCCACCTTTCCCAAGACCAATGATATATGTGTCTTGTGGTTCTTCATCACAGTGCTTTCAATTAACAGATATATAGAAATTTACCTGTGATTACCAATTTAATAAAGACTTCTAAAGCCCAAAGGCCCCACAAGCCCTGCTGCAAGGCTCAACTTTGGACTGTAGTACCCACAACTAAGTGTAAACACACCTACTCCTCATCAGGTTACAAGTTTTTTTAACAATAACATTCCTAGCCTTGCTTTCAAGGTTCTGCTTGGGACTCCCTCTATTAAGGGCAAGCTTCCATCACAAACAAATTTTGCTTGTACTGCACAGTCAGCAGAGACATAGTAGTGCTCCTAAAAAACACAGTCTTCATAAATCATTCAAGTAATATACCACAATGCTCTAATTTGACACTGAAAAGCCAAGTCTTGAGCAACGATTTGGCTTCTTACGTAGGATCTCCACTGAAATGCATCAGTCTCCATTTTTTGGCAAAACACATTCTACCCTTCTTACAAAAAGGAAGCCAAGAGAAGTCTGTTGTTACAGTCACTTGTAATTTTAGAAGCTTCTAAAAAACACTTTAAAAGAAGTTCCAAATATCACACCAACCTTCACATACTCAACAGCTCTAGGAGAGAAATCACAGGCATATGCAAAAATATTCGGATCTTCTTCTAAGAGTGGAAACAAGCAGTTCCCAACCCCACAGCCTGCTTCCAGAATGGTCAGTTTTTGATCTGCAAACTGGGGAGGAAGCAATACAAGACAAAACACATCATTTTTGTTTTCCCCATCATATGAGCAGAGGCACTGTTCAACCAGCTTTTTAAAAGCTGTAATCAATTCTAATTACCATTGTTCAAACAAAAAAACCAGAGTAGACAGCCACTGGATAATCTTACACTAAAGCCCAGACATCTTGATTTCTGCAAAATTAGAAATCATTCTAGAATACATTAATATTTCTTCAGTCATCTACCCCTTAAGTAATCAACAGAGCTGTGCCATTTCTGTCTTGTCTTTCACTCAGTTATAAGGAACAATAGATGCATCTGGCTATTCCCCTTAACAACGTTCAGCAATTAGCCTGCAATTCTGGATGCTTTTCTTTAAAGCAATGTACTGAAGTGCACCAGCTTGCACACAGAGAGACAAGCTGTCTACTTAGGACACAAAAACCAAAGATTCCAGACTTCATTCTCAGCATCCAGGGTGCTACAAACAGTATCCCCATCCAGTACGGGCCAATTATAAACCGAAACTGAACTGATGTATCTGATTCTAAGGAGTTATCTTTGATATTAAAAGAAACTACACAGGGCACTGCAAACTTTACATATGTCAGCTCTCAGCCAAATGGCTTTGTTCTAAGTATTAGTAACTCCCTTGGAAACAACTGGCTGGAAACAATCAACCCCATCTTTTACAGCAGAACTGTACAGGTCTCACCTCACGACACGCCTTTAACTCTTGAAACTCTCTGGTTGTCCAATGTCTGTCTTTGAAGAAGTTGGTGCTGTTTCTTTTGTAAAATAGATCCCAGTTCTTCTGTGCCTCTTTCTCCAGTTTTAGTTGTTTGAACTCAGACACCAAAACCTGATCTTTTGCCAGTTTCTCGGCTTCCTCTGGGCTAAGGACTCGTGCACTATGGCCTTTTTTTTGGAAAGCACCATCTTCAGTAGATGTTGTTACTATATTTAAGCAATTGGCTGATGCCTTTTCTTGGAACATCCTAGATTCTTTCACACAAACATGAACACCAAAGACCCACAGGTGATTTTGTTTCTTTAGGGTATGGTTCCATTGCTTAACTTAGGTAAAATAAGTGAGGACCTAGAAGCAGAATTAAAAATGAGAAATAATTACAGTATGCACTTACTATAATTTTAGCAATCTGTCCTACCTGATGGACTGACATGTCACCAGATTTCTCTTAATTTCAGAAAACCTTCATCCAAACTAAGAACTGTATACAACATCACACTGACGTCAAAGTTAAAGAAGATAGTTCAGAATCTCCTGGTCTTCCCTCTGCATCCTAGAAACCTACCCAACAAGCAAAAGATGGTGCAGCTCTAACTTTATTTTCACTGAAAGAGACTTGCAAGCAAGGGCTTTGTTTCTCATTAGCCTCAGTTAGAACACTTCAGAAAAAAAAGTAACTGAAAAAGAGATGACATTTTAAAATCACTTTAAAATTGATGAAACAAAGTGTATTCATGTTAGCATTTCTCCTTCCTGCTCTCAGCTCTGTGAGAAAACACTGATGAAAACACAGGCACTTATAACATCACGTCATCTGAACAGGAGAACAAAACCAGTACTGTGGCCAAGATCAGCATTCCCTCCATTGCCTCCTCCTGAGGATTCATGCTGGTTTTAACAATCACAGGTGGTTTTATTTTCAGAAGTTAACAAAAAGAGCTTCGCTTAGGCTGGGAAGGGACTCGAATATTTTCCCTGATGTTAAACTGGTTCTGACATCTGCCTTGTCACAAACATGTAGATGCTGGATGATGGCACATGTGAATTAAATCCTACATGGCTCAGTAACTCCCAGGGAAGTCCAGGTAGCAAACACGTGCCACTTGTGTACATCAGTGCCCAGAATCAGGCACAGGTGTCATTTTACCAAAAAGGAAATGAGAAAAACACAACAATACACACCCTAAAACAACAACAAAAAAAGAGCAGCAGTTCAATTATGTATCTTGTGATAAAATACATTCTATGATACGTACCATGGATCATATGTACATGTTATATATGGCATATATGGTGCTATCATGATATATACACGTCATGATACAAACACAAACATAAAATATGGAAATGTGCAAGTGAAAAAAAGAACGGTCAGAATTTTGTCCGGTGCCACAGACACGCCCCCTTTTCCCCCAAAACAGCAGAAGAGGTTATGGAGAAACGAAGTCTCTTCAAGAGCGTATCCTCGAAACAAACAAACCAACCAACCCCTTAACCATCAAAATTTCTGCTATATTTCTATACACGCCTATATTCTAGGCACGCTCCAGTATTTCATCATAGAACGAGCGAGGGAAATAAACCCAAGCCAGTCCTTTCAGTGACGCATCTGCCGTGTCGGGAAGGCAGCGCGAGAACCAACTCAGTTGCAACAGCCCATACTTAGGCTCAAGCGCCTTTTAAAGGTGTTTAATCCAGAGCTAAGACCACAAACATGTAACACCTCTGTGTGATCCCCCGGTCCCCCCACAGAGAACCGGCTTCCCTCCACCAGCTCCTGCCCCGGCGGGGCCGGGGCCTGGATAGCCCGGCAGGGAAGGAAGGCCCCTCCTGCCCTGCCGAGGGCGGGGAGCCTCCCTGGGGCAGCAGCCCCAGCCCGGCCCCGCGCCCCCGCCTCGCCCCACCGTACCCGCCGCCAGCCCCGGAGAGGCTTCCCGGAAGGGAAAGTCAAGAATTTCCGGGAGGACGCCGGGCGGCAGCGCACGGAGGAGAGGGAAGGGACCGGCCGGGCCGGGAGCGGGGCCATGAACGGCTCGGCGAACTCGTTGCTGGACAAGGAGGAGCACCCGCTGCAGCTGGGCGAGAGCTTCGAGCGGCGGCCCAAGGCCTCCTTCCACACCATCCGCTGTGAGCGCCTCCCCCGCGGCCGCCCCTTCCTCCCCGCTCGCGTCCCGTCCCCCGGCTGCGCTTCGCCTTCTGCCGCGCCCGCCCCGCTGCTCTCCTCGTCTCCTCCGCTTCGCCATCGCAGGGCTTCGTCCCCGCTCAGCGCCTTTCTTCCCCGCTTCCCTCCGGCCCCCTCAACGCCCGTCTCCCCCTTTGCCTCCTGTCCCCTTCAGCGCCCTGCTTCCCCCCTTTCCCTGCTGCCCCCTCAGCACCCGTCTCCCCTTTCCCGCTCCCTCGTCGTTTCTCCCCACGAGTGTTTTCCCCACTGAGGGGTCCGACCCGAGAGGAATTGCAAGGATGCTGGCAGGGAGGAGGTTTGGGCGAGGCAGGCCAAGGCGAAGAAACAGCCTTAGAAAGTTTCTCATTAATTGCTTAGAAGCATAAAGGGATTCCCTCCGTAAGAGGGTGGCCTGGCTATTTTGTTTTATCCTCTTTGTGGTAGTTAACTGCAGGACAGGTCCCACCGCAGGCCCGGCCCGGAGAGGCAGCCGGAGCACCCGGAGTTTGGTTTTTAACTGGGTATTTTCCTGATGAAGCAATGTGTAGCCCAGCAGACCTGTCCCTGGCTGTCCCGACTGCAGCCAGCTGTAATGAATCGCTATCCCAGGAAAGCAAGCAGAAAGGTCTCAGACACATACAGTAATGCCTAATAAATGCAAGATAAATTCTGAGGTGGGGTCTTGAGCGGTTATGAATAACTGAGAGAATAGTTTATTTTATTTTTTTAAGACACTACTTATTGTTCCAATTGCTTTGTATAGCCTTAGATGCAATTAATTCCGTATTAAAATATTGTTTTGAAGAGGGACTCACTGTATCCCTGTAGTTGAATTCTGTGGGTGAGAAATCTGAGCAAAACGAGTCCGGTTTGTTTTACTGAAATGACGGGTAAATGATCGAGAGTAAATGTAAAGAATGCTAAACTTATAATTCAGTAATTTTCTATGAAGGTGGGGAATTTATACAGACAACAGTAGGATATTTTGTTAGGTCCAGTCTCATGGCTCATATTCATACACTACAAGTAGTAGTTTCAGTGATATTGGTCACCTGAGTGCCTGATTTTCTGCGAATTAAACCCAAGCCATATCCAGGTAGAAATATACTGGATTTCTAGAATGGAAAGTACTTCAATAACCAATTTCCTAAGGGATTACCAAGCCAAAGCTCTTCAGATTACAACTGGAAGAATGCAGTTTTATTTCAGAAGATCTTTCTGTATGCACTATTTTCCATCTTTGACTTTCAAATGAGAGTTCTTCATTGCCTGGTTATAATTTTTTTTGTAACTGTTATTCTGGAATGATTTCTGGGATCCAAACATTATATTATTCCTGTAATCCTCTTCACACAAACTACAGTGAGAGAATTTTGTAGGCTAAATTTGTTCCAACCTTCTTAAAAGACTTCATTCCTTTACATAATGTTTTTGAAATACTGTACTGAGAAACTGGCTTATCCTTGGAAAACACATCTTAAAAACATCTGATTTTTGGAAAAAGGACTGTGGTTATATTTGAAGGGAAGTATGTGCTGTTGATCTTCATGAGGATTAGCCAAGCATGTGCCCCCAGTAAGCTAACAAAATGAAAAGAATTAGTTGTGTGTTTGTTTAAAGTAACTCTATATTGCTATACCTAAGAAAGAAGTCTGATAGTGATATTCCCTTTAAGTTATTGACTGTGCTGTTGAAACTCTTGATCCCATTTTGGCAAAGACACTAGCTCTTGTACAGCTGGTTTGTTTTATTTAGCAAGCTTGCACATTAAGTAGGTGGGAAACAATAGCTGGAAACAGATTGCTCAGATGGAAATGAAGGCTATGATTTGATCTGGCAGTTAAGGCATGAGGATTAGGTCAAGTGTGTCTGATTCTGCTTGTTACGCTGTCAAAGTAAAACTCAGTTAAACATTAACATCCTCTTAATGAGAATTTATTACAAGCCAGGGTTTGGGGTTTTTTCCTTGCAAATGTGTTTTTCCTAGTGGAATTATATTTTAAAGTTGTTCTGAGGTATTAATTTCATAACCAATGCAGAAATTGAAAGCCTTGATCGTGAATGTAATTGCACCTCTTCACATCCAGGGATGCTAGAATTGAATGCAGGCTTCTTTTCAAAACAAACAAATAAAGCAAACTAGCCTATATCTGTGTGATTTTATTTCACTTCGTCTGAATCCCCTCTCAAGATATTAGAGGTTCTGATAGGTTTTTTTCTGGGTTTTTTATGGCTCACCAGCACAACAGAATAAAGAGGGGAAAATACTTTTAACTTAAAATGTTCTCAGTTCAAATGAATACATTAAAGAGAAGTGCCTTGTTTGGGAGACAAATCTTTCTATACAACTGAGCAAAAATACCTAACATGGGTGTTAGTTTAAAGTGCCTCCCCTTACTGATGCTTTCTGTCCACAGCAGCTTTGGACCAGCATGGAGACTGCTGAAGTAAGATCAGCACCTCTTTCTTTACTCATCAGTGAGACCTGAGATCTCCACCCATGTGGAGCTTTTAGCACTATTGTGGAGGCAAGATGGCTGTTAAAGAGCCTGAAATATCAGTAAGACTAAATGAGTGGGTGTCATTAAATTAGTGTTTGTCACAGAGAGACTCCTCAGGTTTGGAATTGGCAAGAACTAAGCAGAGCCCAGGGTTTTGGAGGTTGTTACTCTCTTGAGTTGATTGGTACAGTTTTACACTTGCCTGCAAAACCAGGTGCCACTCAAAGCCTGGAGTTTGGAGAAGTCTGCTTTTGGTGTTCAAACACAAGATCTAGAACCTTATTTCCATTTTAAAAAGGAAGTTCAGAATACGGTACCATCACGTGACTGGGTTGCTACGTATAGACGCAATGTACTGCTGTGTTATTCCACCCCTGCTGTAAACACTAGTGTGTGTTTTACCATTTCCTATAATCAGTAAATGTATGGTGGCTCTTTGTGGGGCAGGATGATGCTTCTGGAGACTCTAACAAATGTAATCACAATTGTTTTCCTCTTTAGATGATTTTAAGCCAGCATCGATTGATACGTCGTGTGAGGGGGACCTCCAAGTGGGTAAAGGAGATGATGTTACCATCACTTTGCCACATATTCCAGTAAGTCTGTTATATATCTCCCCCTGTTTACTCTCCAGCAAATTTGCAGCCTTGTTACAGTCTAATGTAAATGCTGTTTTCACTTTCATCTTTATTAACACTGTGGGTTCAATATTTAAGCAGCAAGATTGTAGTGTGTTACCTTAGGAAAGGACTGTACAGTTGGATCTTTGTAAAGAGCTATATTTGTAAGGTTGCAAATTGTTCTTTACTCTTGATTCCTTCCTTCCTACTCTTCCTTGAAAGACAAGGAGACTTTTATTACTAGCTGAAGCTGTACACCTGGTTCCCATCCATTTTTAGTGCTATGGCTTGCTGAAGAAAGGCAGTATAACTTGGGCTTCAGTCAAGGCTGGATGTTCAGAACCCGCAGGCAGACCTGTAAGCATATTCCTGCCCTTACTCAAACATGTACAGATAGGGCGTAGAGGGTTCCTGGCCTTTAGCTTTATTGGTGGAAGCAAGGGGATCAGTCCTGGTGAGTGGCCATGAAGTATTTTCCCATCCACTTCCTTCCCTAATGATGCCATAAAGATCTCCTGTGTGAGGATGATGGTCAAACAGCAATAAAACAAGTGATTAATCTGTTTCTAGGTGCAGCTTTTTTGTAGTTGAAGATTCAGTGGTTTCCTTACCAAAACAAAAGAAAGTGCTCATGTGCTGGAACTGGATTTGTTTATTAGCTGAAGTTAATGCTATGTGTCAAGCCAATAAACCAGAATTCACAGACATCAGTGGGTCTGGTGGCTGCAGGGGGACACCAGTCAGTTTGGAAGCCATGTGTCAGATCCTTTTGGTATTGTTCATTCCAGCACACCCATGGTTTTAGTTGGTAGGTGATGGTACTGTGATAGCTCTCACTGAATGAAGCTGTAGCCTGCTTCACCCTGCCTCTGTTCTTTGTATGACTTTGGTCACCTTCAGTGCTGCAGGAGGTCACATACTGGTTTTTATCTATAGAAATGATGAGCATGGTAGTGCTTTTGGAGAGCAGGGAACCACACAATTAACAGCAACATTCATCTTGGATTAGTTGGAAATAGTGTTGCTTGTTCATCTTTTGTGTTGAGCAGCATCACTTGTAATGTTCCTTTCCAAATCTCTGTACTGAGGAGCTTAATTTGATTGTCTTCCCCTCAGTATGAACAGCCTTAAGCTTATAGTATGCTCCAAAGTGTGAGGCAGCCAAGCCACTTCTGTGCATGTTGTTCCAAGGCAGTGCTGCCTGGGCTCTGGACAGAGAACTGGAAAACACTTGGCATATTGGAAAAGAGTGAGTGATTTTGAGATCGTTTCATCCTGACAAGTTTTACTGAATTTCTTGGATCCTGCTTTGCTTCCCAGTTGTCCAACAACTGGGTAGGATTTAAATTCTGAGTTGGGGTTTTCTTTTTGAAATTGCCTGATCCCTGAGAATATCTCTGATAATTTGTTTGGTGGAAATATTTTGGTGTCACTTGCAGCTTGGATAAATTGAAGTATTATTTCTATATGTGGATTTAGTGACTTTAATACTTGATTAACAGTCCGGAGTAGGGAAGTGAAAATTTCTGTTTGCTAAAGTACTGCAGAAGAAGATTGTAGAAGATTTAGAATATCATGAGTTGGAAGGGTCCCCACAAGGATTATCAAAATCCAACTCCTGGCCCTGCACAGAACAATCCCAAGAATCACACCGTGTACCTGAGAACATTGTCCAAGTGCTTCCTGAACTCTGTCAGGCAAAGAACTCCCACACATGAAAACAATTTGATTAAATGTTACTTGTTTCACCTTCCTCCTTTTTCTGTCCTGTAACCAGCAAAATCTATAAGCCACTGTTATTTAGGCACTAGCAGAAACCCTAAACATTTAGTTTTATGTAGAAGCGTGGGACTTAATTTGCTTAAGCACTTACATTTCTACTTATTGTTTATCCAAAATCACAGTCTTTGCTGTGAGGAGGCTTCTGGGTAGCAGAATGGTAGCCAACAAACTTTGATCAATTTTCATTACGTTTGTGCATTATATGTTTCCTGGCTTAGTTGTCAACAGCAAGCAGGATTTGATTTTCAGCTTTCTTTTTACTCTCTTAAATATTGCTTTCCTCCCTTAAATGTAGGAATGATAAAAATGTAACATGCCTTTGAAGACTAGACTTCCTTGAGACATCCTTCTGAATCTCTCTTACTGTGTCTTTGTTGGGAACTCGGATTTTTCACACTTACTGTTCAGAACACATTTTAAATTCAAATACATTCTATCTATTAGCAACATGGAGAATAGGAATTGCTTTCAGAGTAGTTAAAATTTGACAGTTCATTTTTGCTACTCAGAATAAAATGAAGAAGAGTGCAGGTTTTTTTCCTTTGCTCCCTGAATTTGATTGCTTTCCTACAGTATGTGCAAAAGTGCATATGAATAAACATTTATTTTTTTTTTTTAATTTCTGTTGTACAGTGTCTGTACATTATAGAGAAATCTGAGAATGTTTCATAGCTGAGAACATAACCCCTTGAGTACCTTTTTGATGTGGTCAGGTGTGTATCCATTCTGTTACATGCTGATAGAGCATGGATTCAGCTGGCTGTAACCCCAAAACCAGGTGTATGAACCAGCCTGTGCATGGATGCAGTACAGCTGAGCATAATCTCAGCATTATCAGTTAGCCAGTGTGCACCATCACATGAGTTTGTTGCCTTTATTGCTTCTCAGTCCAAGCTTTTAGGCTTTTAAGGCTCTGTGCAGCATTGTGTGGACTTGAGGACTTTCTGGAAGGCATCAAAATACTCCCTTTACCTTTGAGAAGACATTTCAGTATAACTGTAACTAATATTAGCATATGCATGCTAATCTGACTTTGGACAAGGCAGCTGTTCTTACATAGTTTGTGACAGTTGCTTGTAATCCACTGTGAAAATACTGCCATGTATCTTTATGTTAAATATACAGTGCAGTTTAAATTATTTTTCAATTGACCATATATTTCCTTGGGCAATAGTTCTGCTACACAAATAATTAGAACTTTATTTCTTATCCAAACCCATGATTCCTAGAGCAGAAACATCAAGAAGATTTCTGATACTTGTCAGGGACGGCTATGCAAATTTAGTTGTGCTGCCATTTTGGGAATGAGAACTGTAAATAATAGCAACTGTGGAGAAGATGTTTTGTCACTGCAGAGACACTTAAAATGATGAAAGGCATAATATTGCTCTGAGGAAATGTCTGATCTACTGCACATTTTCTCTGTATTTTTCTCTTCATGAATGAATGTTTTCTGTAGGAACTAAACATTAAGTGCTTAGCCTCTTTTTCAGAACAATACATATATTCTTTTCTCGTAGTATTCATAAATTTTTGGGCAGGGTAATATAACCAAACAAATTGTGCTCTTTCTTTTTACCAGGGTTCAACTCCACCAATGACTGTCTTTAAAGGAAATAAAAGGCCATATCAGAAGGACTGTGTGCTCATTATCAATCATGACACTGGGGAATATGTGCTGGAAAAACTTAGTAGCAGCATTCAAGTCAAGAAAACAAGGTAAAGCTAGTGACAGGGTTCTTGATAGGATTAATTCTTGCTGAAGTTTCTTATTAAGGCTGGGTTTTGAAACTGTCTTATTTTGTAGTGATGTTTAATTACTAAGCCTTTACATGGCCAATTATCATACCTAAAAATGCAAATACAAGGGTGAATCCAAGAGTAAAGAATTTGTAAATTCTCCACTGCTGAAATGGCATAATTATAGTTTGTAGTGAAACACCTGTGATGATTTGAGGCTTTAGAAGCTGGCTGAAGGATGGAAAGTGTTTCAGGAATCTCTGGTTAGCCAAAAAACCCATGCAAATATTAGACTGTCAAAAGGATTATTGGACTTTCTAGGTTTGTTCCCTACAGCTTCCTGTGGGAGTCATGATGTTTCAATAACATAATCTTAGGAAACAAAAAACACTCATTCCCATATTGGATAAGCAATTTATTAAGTGAAACACAAGTACAAAGCCTCCAGCTGGTCAAGGGGTGGGCAGAGCTATAGCAATAATGGTTATGGTGTTTTGCCTAGAAGAATTGATGAAACCAGAAGTCCTTTGTGACCCAATACTCTTACTTTGCTTCACAAATGCTACAAAGGATGCAGCTGGAACATTTTTAGCAGTCTTACTGCTCTGCAAGTACGTAAAGTATCTGGATCTTTCAGCATCACTGGACCACAGGTTGAGATCTAAAGAGAAAGCAGTCATTCAAATGTCTTGTGAAGAAGAAACTCTTAAATAAGTTTGGAAATTTTACATTAAAAAAACTTTATTGCAGTATAGAACCCTTACCTGCTAAAACTACTAGAAATGTGGGTTGCAGCTCCTCAGTAGTTGGCTGGATATTTGCCAAGAACACCTTGAGTTCAAGGTAAATGGACTGTACCACCCCCTGAGTCAGTGATGTGAAAACTCGTCCATGTAGCATACATCTTGTCCAGTGGATATGAGCATATCAGAGATGAGATTTGAATTCCCAATTTCGGTTCTGCTGGACTTTGTCTGGATGAAGCTTAAGTCAGAAGGAAGAAAATGCAGGAGGGCTTGAGTTTAATGAGATGTTTGGTTACACTGATTTCTGGATCTGGTGTGGGGAAAAACATTTCAATTTTTCTCAGGCAGAGGGAGGGTAGTAAAAAATTTGGGGATCCCGGTTTTGATGAACAGTGCTTTGCAAAGTCATTCATTTCCTCGATCAGAAGTGCCTTTTATTTTCGATGGCTGCTCTGGTCTTTAATGACCTGTTGACACTCTGTGGGAGTAGGGCTTTTAGTGTTAACACCTTGATGACATTCACAGGGGAGTGAGTGAACTTGCTCCACATAAAACCATCTGTAGTTCCAAGAGCATAATTAACACCGGAAATCTTTGGCTTTTACCTTCCCCTTGATACAGTGAGTATATTCCCAAATCCTCACTTGTGCTATAGATAGACTGTGTAAGCTGCATTAATGTGGTATCTGCTAGCTGTATGTTACTGATGAATGAAGAGGGGGTTCTGTGTGAGGCTGAATCTAGAGTTCACTGAGACATGGAGATACCCCAGTAAATGCTCCACAGATGGTTTAGGTGAATTCCCAGGAAGTTCAACATGGGCTAGTTTAATTTATCTCTCAGTGGGATTAGTTTCCAGACAAAAAGTGTAACACTGCTGAGCTGGGACCTTCCTAAAACAGAAACTGCGCTCTAATATCCACAAGCTGCTTCTGTGCTGCACCTACATAAAGCCATAACCCCAAAGGCTTTGGTGTTACGCAGTAAATACACCACACCCTTTAACCTTATTATGGTGTACTGTAAAGGAACCTATTTTGGGTTTGTGGTTGGTTTTTGGGGGGTTTTTTTCTGCCAAGGATATTGACTGTCTTACAATCTCAGTCACATCAGAAGTTCAGTAAAAGGAAGAAATACCTGATTTGAATTGAACAGTTAGGCATAGTGTTATTCTGGAGACTGTTTTCCACTAAGGAAGCAGCTTAAACTGTTTTGAAGGGCTAACAGCAAATGGATAGAAACCAGGAATTAAATGCTTGTATGCTGTGTTTAGCAGTAAGAGTGATTAGTCAAGTTGAGCTCTAAGAGAGTTCAGTTTGAGATGATTTAATTGCAAGTGAGAAAATTGTTTCTTTTGCTGTGATTGTTTTAAGCAGGATTTTGTTTTGTAGTCACTTTAAATTACTATGATTGATTACTCTTTTTTAAAAAATACAAATGCTAATTGCTAAATTAAAGCCTTCATTGTTGTTCAGGTGGGGAATTTGGCATCACTGGACCACATCTGGATTTTTAAATACATTTTGTAAGGGTGTTGCTGTGTAGTTGTATAAGTTTCCTTGTTATTGAAAGTGTTGCATACAGAAAGCTGCAATTCACTCTTCATCTTTGTAAAACAAAGTAGAGATCTGTACAAAAGGAAGTCACAGATGATGTATTGGCACAAGGATATTGAAAAAGCTGAACATTGTTTTACAGTACTGCTGAATGTGTCTGGTTGTTTCTCCAGAGCAGAGGGCAGCAGTAAGATCCAAGCCCGAATAGAGCAACAGTCTGCCCGAGCATCGCAGCCTCCTGCACAGTTCAGAGCCCCAACCAAGCCAGCAGTTGGACCTAAAACTTCTCCTTTGAAGGATAATCCCTCACCTGAGCCTCAGCTGGATGATATAAAGAGAGGTAAAGAAGGGTTTGTATGTTCTTAAGTTTTGGTTGGTTTTGTCTTTCTTCTTTATAATAAAACCTATGACTGTGCAATTTCTAAAAAACATTCAGGGATTAAAGGATGGTACTTGGCAGCTGTTTTGTCTTCTTTATGTCTTGTTTCTTTATTCATCTTAGTGAATTATTTATTCTCCTCTACTAGAATAGATATTTATACTGAGGTCTTATCTGGCATGAGAAAACTTCTTCTTTCTGGATAATTTTCTCTCTTCCAAACTATTTCTCTGTTCTGAAAAGAAGAAAAAAAATTAATGTGAATTCAGAAACCTGTAGCTCAGTGCTAGATCGATTGCACAGGTGTCTTAGGCAACCACAACAGCAATAAGAAAGCCTAATGGTCCAAGGTCTCGTTACACAGTCAAGTCACTTGAAGAAAGTTACCCTGCACTGAGTAAGGCTGGAGCCACTTGGTGATGTGGTGGAAGGGCTTGCACTGTGCCAAGCAGTGCTAGTAGGTGAGGAATAAGAGAGTGAATAACCCTGCAGCTTCCCCTCTTCCGCAACCACACCTTTGCAGCTTTGACACATCTGCCCTATGGCTGCTAAAATTTTATTTAAAAAGTACCTTAAAGGAATGATTGGCTCAACTTGCTTTTCTGCTCAAGCAGTGCTTTGTCTTAGTGTTCTGCTGTGGGCAGTGACACCTGTTTTTGCTGTGGATAATACAGTAATAATATACAGAATGAAGACGACTTTAAATTTTTGTTCGGTTCTTCTTGGGCACCGGCACCAGACACAATTATTTTATTTTAAGCTTGTTCTTTCTGTCTGCTTTTTTTTTCTGTGTTTCTTTCTCTTTTTTCTCTGTCCCATATAGCTATTTTTGTCTGTAGACTTAGCCTGTGTTAATTGCCCACATGATGTTAATTACTCAGCAGGATATTTTTTCAGTTCATGGTAATCACTAGGTGACATTTTTGCTGCTAAGCTGTGTGTTTGCATAGGTGCTGACTGGTCTCACTTTTCTGCAGCAGCAGTGTTTTCAATACTTGGATGCTGGTCAGCAGCCAGAATCAACGTCTGAGAGATTCTGTTAGCTACTGTTCCCTTAGCTGCATTGTTATTTTTGTTTTCTGTGTCATAGGTAAGGAAAAAGATAATAGGTGATATATACATTTTTTTAACTAAATCAGTTGGGGATTTTAAATGTCTTCCTGTAGGGTGTAATAAGTTACTTAACCATTGGAGCACTCTTTTGTATATGTACAGCAATTGTAAAGGTTGTATTACAGTAAAATAAATACATCTGTCTGGGGTGGCACCTATTCTAAAAGATCATCTTCTAGTGGTCTAAAGTATAAGTCACATTGTTCAGAGCTGTCCTAATTTTTTTTTTTTTTTTTTT